>JABASF010003380.1:0-10500 GCA_019776145.1 Harlomillsia oculata
GGGGAACAGAAACGCAATCAGATTGTACGTATATTGACGACTCTGGAGTGCATAAAATGCAAATGCAAAGTGCATTTTCTCATTGCACCTTCATTATCTTTTACGTCTGAATGACCACTGTTGTAAAAAGTACTTTTCCTTTTCAAAAGGAAACAGCGAGTTGTTCAATGTGTATTATTATAATGCAAGGTTTAGATGATTACAGGTATACGAACGTCTGGTTGTCAGTCTACTAACGTTTGCATTCTGTGGTAAAGTCTGTGGCCGGTACTTGAAATGAGACGGACAACTGCGGAGGACTGAGCAGAGTTGTAAACTGTTAAAGCAATTGCCAAAGGCACACTTTCGCATTCGCACTTGGCAAAACAAAGTCTCGTGCATAATAGCGTATGCACATATACAAAAGGCAAAGGAACAAAGGCTTAAATGAAATAAAAACTTCTCTTTTCCAAGACAGAAGACACACAGGACAAGAATCACACATCCTTTGTTGAGCATTGCATGCTGGCAGACCGGATTAAGTTTTTATGCGACGTATGCACGCTTCCCAATCCCAAACTTCCAACTTGAGTGTATGGGATGGGAGGAAAGAACAGTCATCCTCATGATTGTATTTTGACTATATTCTCCATTCATCATTTTAGGAGGAAGAAGAGATTTGATGAATGGACTTGGAAAAAGGGGGAACTCGTATTTTAAAAAAAATTCTGAAGTCACGTCCAATTACCGACTGCCCGGATGATGAAAAGAGAATCCAGTCATGACGGAAGTTCAAATTTACGTATGCCTAAATTAGAATAAAAATGAGAATGAGTAATGGTTATTGCTGCTGTTCTATTCTTGTTTCACAAGTTCTAAGGACATTTTGCCTTTTGGGCATCATCACAATCAGGATTACGCGAAAGCTTCATTGGTTCCGTTACATCATTGATTCCTTCTGTTTCCTTACATGGAAACGTCAATCGGATCGCTCCAACATGTAACTTTGGTTTCTTCAATGAACTAATTTTGCTTGCTCCCAGTGAGAACAGAAAGCTGTCCACAAATCAATTAAAATGATTACGCTTAATTGGAATGAGCCATTGTGATTGTGACTTTGTGACGTATAGCGTGGCGAACATCCTGTGAAAAGTTGCGAAGACTTTTTTTATTTACTCATCATGATAAAAATTCATTCCAAAATATAATGCAGTTCAAAGTTTATTCAATAGCAATAGCAGAATGCAGATTTTCACTATTGACTATTGAACTTATGATGTTTTTTTAAAATTTTTGTCAATATATTGCGTTTTATAAATTGCTCAATCATTACAAGTTACAAATCAACAATTTGTATACGTTAATACATGTGTTTGAGGATTATTGAACATGCTCGTGTGACCGGACGCCGGACACGGGACGTCTTTGCGTGTCTCCGGAAACAAAAAGAACTGTAGACGTCCTGGATTGTGGCTTGAGTTTATCACAGACCTAAATCATGGAGGTTCATACAAGGGGATAGAGTCATTTGAGATTGACACGCAGATTGGACCGGATTTCCCAAGAATGGGCAAACCAAAAGTGAAGCTAAGAGAAAGAGACATGGCCAGCACTCTCTCGACTGGGTCAAGAGTAAATCATGGAATCAACAGGTGGTTTGGCCTATCCCTTTCTCCTTCTCCTATTGCGCCACATTTTAGCACTGACTGGACCACGGAGTTTGACTTCAAATCAAGTATGCATCACGCGTTACACCTTCATCCTTTGACTCTTTACCTTGAGCATGGACGCATTGGGTTCTCATGGAATTGACGTTTGAATACATTATGATCTTTGAAAGAAAATCTCAAAGTGCTAAAGAAATTCATTGTGGTCCTGTCTGGTCAACGCAGGCAAACACGGTTTATGGAGTTAATATGCCACACCGAAGGGTCCTCAACTCTCATGATCAGATTTGAGATAAGGCAAGGCAATTCATTTCACTTTATTTATACATTACTACGTTAGATGTACTTTGAGTTGTACATTGCACGTACTTCGGTAAGAATTTTTGAGGATGTTTTGGAAGACGGACTGACGAAAAATCCAACAGATTTTAGGCAGATTTTTAGTATTGATGTGTCTTTGAATTTGAGTGAGAAGCAGACGTTTTCAAGGAGGTAAATGACTTTAATCATAGTGCTCATTTGTCCACAGGCCAAGTCCCGTAAATCGTCAGATGCAGCCGAGGCGAGTGCCCATGCCGTCCAGGTGTAGATTTGTTTTTTTTTTGTGAAGTGGGATTCTTGTTTAGCTTATAGGAGAAAAGGAACAAGTATGAGAATCAGCAAGAACACTAGACACCGCACCGCACCTTTGAGCCCATCCCGAATTTAGCCAGTTTTTCAGTTGTACTTGTTCCATGTATATAATGGCGATTTTCGTCGAATTCACAATAGGAAAAGATGGGTTTTACAAACGACGAGCACAAGGCACAAGGTAGAAAACAAATCAAGCCCAAAGCAATCGTCTCATTTGCCCGCTCCTCTTCAGTTTCCTCCTTTTCAGCCCACACAATCCTTTTTTTGCTTCATCTGCATACGAGAAGCATGTGTGCAAGCAAACCTATACGCAATAACGCAATCAAATCTTTTCCTGTGGACAATGGAGTATGGACATGAACTTTAGTCTTACTCAGTTTCTATGCTAATTTGTGTGGTCCAATGATTCCTTAGTCCGGATACGCACACGAGTACATCACACGCGGCCACGGCCCTTTTTTGCATTTTACATATAAAAAACGCTGTAGTTTCCACCGTATTCACCATAAATGAAAAGCAAACTATGGAACATGTTAATGCATTGCAGCATTACTTACATTCTAAAAAACTTCCTTTAAGTTCCTGTAAGTGGAAATAATGCCTCGGAGCGTGCATACTACGGAAACTAAGGATGCTGGACGTTACAGAGTTACCAAAATATCAAAAAGGTACTTGAAAAGTTGAAGCAGTAGTGCTGACTTGTGATACAGTGAACGAGGAATTTCAAGAGTCAGTTTTTCGGAGTCTGTGAAGCTGACTTTTATGCTGACGTTGATTTGGTCCTCGTCCTTACATGGACACAGTGGCGATGAGATGAAGTCGATGACGGTTTTATTTGGTGAGAAATGGACAGGAGGAATTTGGATCAGGAGGTTTTGTTTTGTGTGCCTGTAATATTTTTTTAGCAGGAGCTTTGGGGAAAGTGGAAGTTGCCACAGGAGGAGACGAACCTGAGTAAATCAATGGGCAGACGTCCATGGACATGTTTACGAGTGAAGGTGCAGGGCCAAAGAGTCAACAGTCCCTCGCACCTCTGCGGTTCATTCTTTTTCCTTCCAGTTCCCTCTTTGGCTTCGTCCACTTTTCCACTTTTTCAAGTCCTTATATAGTCGAACATTTAATTAATGCAAAGCAGAGGCACAAGTGCACCTGGACAAGCTCTTTTTTTGTAATCTTCCTATTCCATACCTTACACTTTTTCGAAACTTCACTGTACAGCAACTTACTCAAAGTGTACAGTGCACAAGTACCAGAAATCCCATACCGAACTTCTCACAATCTTATTCGCAAGGACTTTGAATTATCAGAGAAAAACAAGAATCCTTTACGTCAAACGTAGAAACCTACAAAAATTAAGATACAAAAGACAAACACGCTGGTTTTTATGCTTTTCCTGTTTACACTAAAATTAGCATCGGTTGTTCATTGTCCACAGAATCATAAATCTGATAATACATTGAATGAATGACTAATGTGCTTTCCTCTTGTTGATATTTCACGTGATAAAAATCCTACTCACTTGGAGCACTTGCACGTTTGGTTTTGTACATAAGACGAATTTAAATGCAAACAAAAGCAATGCATGCAATGCACACAAAGTGTAAATGAGAATGTGATATCTTGAACTGTAGGAACGGTGCAAATGAACCGCACTGACTTGGCATTGGCACTGCCTCGTCAAAAAATCCCAAGAAGGTAAAACTCATTGTTTGAGTATTCTGGACGTAAAACATGCGTCACAATTGAGTTGACCGCACTCTCGCTCTTTCAAAACAGGAGATTGCTGAGAGCCGTGTGATGTCCAGTGGTCACAATGCTCATGGAATCTCTCTCTTCTCTGCCTCTCTCATCTCACTTGAAGTCGTAGTGTTTATGTTTATGGATACCAAAAAGCATGAATGCGATTGTCGAGTGTACTATTAAACGACGACGACGACTGGAAAGAGGGTTTAATATTGGTGTGTCCAGTATTTCTCTCTCTCCGTTTCATTTGTAAGGATTTCGATTGCAAGTCAGCATGTTTTGCTGGACAGAGAGAATGCCTGGTTACAAAGCAGAATCAGAATGATGGGCGTGAGGTTCTTTCTGTCTCCCAGCCACCAAGCCCAAATGCCGTGCCTTTTAAAACACTCCATGATTTGAGAGATCCAATACTTCTTCATGTTCATTCACAACTTACCATCAACAAAGGAAACATACAGGAAAAAAATGTTATAAATTCACTCTATAATATTATTTCCTTAAATGCAATAGTAATGTGTGTTTGATGCACCTTTGTGCATTTATGCTTAATTTACATCATTTTATAAGCTTTTCTCTTCTAGAAAGGTACTTTTGTAGTGTAATTTTTGGTCAGTGTCTATTTGTATCAACGGAATCAAAATCAGCACTCCTCAGTGTCAGCACGCAGCAACAGCAAACAGCAACCAACAATGTAACTTATGTAACGTTAACGTTCCTTTATGTCACTTTTAATAGCTATGGTTAATGTAAATTCTAATTCCACACATTTGGTATCCTCCGGTACTGGAAATTATGCTATAGAGAACAATCATAAAGACAAGGCCGGTTTCCCCCAGGTTTCCCCATTAACATTTAAGCAGAGTCTCTGGCCTGGGTTGACTAGACGTAGGTTTACTTGGGTTACTTACACTTTACACTTACACTTTACTACGGAGCGGAGCTTTTTGGGATGAGGATGCATTCGTCGCGTCCGTATCCGTCAGTCTGTGTATGGAACCCCAAGGCTCCACACACACGAGCTCTGCTCAAGTGCTCACGACCATCCAGAAAAGTCATTTCTGTCCATGGCGGGTTCCAACATGCCCCTTAGTATGAACAGTAATCTGTCGTCTAGCCAAACTGACTGGCAATCCTGCAGAGATTTGACTCAAATCCGTCCAACAAAGTAGACAAATAATGGACAATGTTACATAGTGTCCACATTGTTTACCAAACTGGAACATTTCGATTTTCTTTAGTAGATACTAGTGTTACGTTTACGTAGTTATCACATTATTTAATCCCATTGCTTTCTTCTTTTTGTGCGTGGTTAATTTTGTTTATTGTTTGTTGGCTGCAAATGTTGATTTCATAAGTAAAAGTGCCTCATTTGTTTTGATTTGATCAACCTGAATCAGTGAAATCATAGTCTTCCATCGTTGTAAGAAACAACTATTTTTAGACATCAGAGCTCACAAAACAAGATTTACAACCTTCAAGATTTCCATCAAAAAATCAAGGGATACAAAAAAAGGTTTTGTTACATTTGTTTGCTGCAGAACCTAATTGGTCTTTAATTGCTCTCACGTAAATTAAGTATCTGCAGTTTAATGTTAGAAAAAGAACGACTTGTAATTCCGTTCGAGTTAAGGTCAAATGCTAAAGAAGTAACTAGTGCCATTGCCATTTTGTGCCCTGTAGTGCGTCAAGTAAGCTTAGTTATTTACGCATTACAAGCTCAAATGATTATCATTAGCTTTGGCACGATTCAACATTCAACCGTAAGGAAAAGTTTAGTTGCGTTCTCTTCTCGATTAACTGCACTGTAAACAGTAATCAGCACTAGATTCACATTATAAGAAGACAAAAAAATGGATCGTGCCATTTTCCCCTTAGAAGCACATGGGGCAACTTGTTGCGCCTGCCGTGATCCTAAGGGTAACAACAGCATAGGTTCCTGGAGAAATGAAGAGTGTCGGTTGAATCGGAATTCCGTCGTTGATGACAAGCGCGAAACATCTAATCAGGGCGTAACATCATGCAAAATGGCCAACTCGAGTGTTACAAATACAATGAATGTGGACACTGACGCATCACCAACAGTTTATGTCAATGAAAGACAATGGAGAATGAGATACTACCCGGGATTTTGGAATCGGACTTGTATGTTAGTGTTCTTGTTGCTATTTTCCATGCTGAGATGTACAGTGGATGGATACACGCTGGAATCATCGAATGCCATTCGCCGTAATAGTGTTCGAGACTTGGAAATGCCCTGCTTCAATTGTCATTATGGTGTGGGGAACTTGACCCTTTTATCCGAAGTGGACAGAACGTGTCCTACGTACTGCGCGGACCAAACACAGGTACGAAAAGTTGCATAATACTAGAAAAGTATAGTCAGTTTTGTTGAATCATTTCGAATTAGGGTTCACTTTCTTGGAATCCAAATCATTAAAGTGTGAGGTTGCCATTGTCAAGCTTTAGTTGGAAGAGATTTTGTGAGTGGAATCTTTGCAAGTTGAGCGGAAGGCGACAATCACGAAGCTTTCCCTATTACGATATTTCCTCACGTTTCCAACCTTTCTTTATGATGACTGAGCTTAAAAAATGAGTTGTCGTTGTCGTTTGTCATCCGTAGAACGGGTGCAATTTCCTTAAATCATGAGCTCAGGTGCGCTTGACTGCGCATAACGAAAATTATCTCACTATAAAGAACATCCTTTTCATGATATTTTGGACTTGAAAGATGACCATCAAGTGCCACAATTCCGCTACATCAGCACCTTTATGAAATCGTAATATTCAAATGAACTTTATTTGTCACTTCGTGTTGTGTAGGACAAAAAGTCATTCAAAATGTATGATAAAACGGTGAACTCCTCGTTGTTTCACCAGAATGAAGACGTGTTAGCACATCCACTATACTTAAATGGTATTAAGAATGTTAAATATTGGGCCATATCATAGCAAACATTTTTCGTGTGAGTTCGTAGTTTAGTAGTTGGTAATCATGTGTGACTTATGGCCTGTTATTTTGTATATATCCCAGCATATGGAAGTCTTCGTCTCGTATGTCTTGTTATGTTCAAACTTGGAATATATTTGATAGAGGAATGAGACGATAAAGGTCAAGGGTCCAAAGGCAAATTCCACGCGGAGACTAATCGTGGTTTACTGCTTGTCCTCATTTTGCATTTCTGTGTTAATCCAATCATAGTAATAAGAAGCACACAGTTTTCTGGGTAAACATTCATTCTGTCTGTTCTTAATTCATTTGCACTGCGTCTTCAGTTCAAAAAGGGTTGCTCAACATTTTTATGTCTCAAAAGTATGAACTTTTGTAGGTAATATTTACATTTTCTATGCTTTTGAATTTTAGACATCATGTCATGTCATATGCGCAGTGTAATTGTGTCACGGTGGCAGTCAAGCATACATCGCATCGATTTGTCCTCGCCGACGCGTCGACAGTTTTCTTCTAACACAAAATGACTGGAAATGGTTGCATCCGCACATTGGAATACCTTGTACGGTACGTGCACTTGCAATAAAGTGCATCCAACATCCAACACGGAATATTAAAATGGCTAATGGATCATGAATCCTGCTACGTCACAGTTTTATCGAAGCACTCCATATAAAATTCCCATTCACATCAGTACAGAAAACCAAACTTAAGCCGACCATTGACCATGTTTCGAGCTGACAGGAGGACAATGTGCAGTGGTTCGGTTTGGTTGCTGCTTTGAGCTTTTGCTTTACGCAGACAGAACTCGACTCTTAAATTCAAATTGAGATTACAATTTTGTTTAGTTGATTTGGATGTCTGATACAGAACGATACACAGACAAAAGGGACCACAGTAGCTCCATAGTCGTACAAAACTATACATTGATGTCTATGGCTATTCTCATCCAATGTTCTGAGTTCTAAGCTTCCCATCACGAGCGGATTTCCGCCCGTACCTAAATATTTGCCCCTTTTGGCGCATTATGTCCAGCTCTTTACTATTTTACTCTCGATAGCCCACTACTACTGTCATAATTCTCTACTTGTTCAATTTGAATGTCCAGTACTACTATTTTCACTCATTTCTATGTCAGAAATTGTTACTTGTTACCCCTTCTGTGTTAGAAAGTTACAATACATAAACTGTTGCTCAGGAAGGTGAACGTTATTGTATGCGTATAGGCTTAAGGGCGAGTCATTGTTGACAAAGGTAAACTGCACACTAGTGTTTGCTTCCAGGTAACATGTACATGGAGAGAATGCTCTCATCCAGGTACTAGACATGGATAAAGAATGTTGATGAATGTATCTGAGCATGCAAATATCAGCATTTCTGCACGTTTCTATCGTAAACATTCTTGTAAAGCATAGAACAGGGATGTTTAACTCTTTTAGCTCTCAGGTGCACTGCGCGCATCACATGTGTAACAAAAAAGTGCTCCTTTCCAAATTGTCGCTCTTGTCACTTGTAGAACTCGTATGAATTTTATGAATGCAACGGAATCACCGGATATGAGCAAGACAAGAGTGTCAATAAAGATTTTCTGTCAACTTGTTAATCATTGTTTGATGATGAGACGTAAGGAACGAAAAGAAGGATTTCCATTTTTGTATACATACTACATACTCAAGAAGATGACAAGGAGCACTTAAAAGACGAAAACAAGACGGGAACAACGTGACTATGACACATCGTCTTTGATAAAAAGGACGTATGGAATTTTCTTTGTTTAAGGACACAGTTTAAGTGCAGTGATAGCGACGAGCCTATTTCCTTAGCTTAGAGTTTTCAACTTTTCGTTCTTTGGGTATTTCCGGAAAAGCTGCTTCAAAAATGAGATTCTTGAAATGCTCCTGAATTTATTTTGTTATTGTGTCTGAATATCTGAAATGTTCCGTTAAAGAGCTTTTTATTGTTAGTTATGAAACCATTTAAGAACCAGAAGGTAAACAATGCGAACAATAGCATGAACAAATCAAATGGGAAATAAATCTATTTGAAAACCAACAGACAGAAAGGTTGAAGTGGTGGTAAGTCCCAAATCCGTCGGATTTGCGTCTTTTTAGTCCGTTTATTGAAGAAAAAATCCGTCACAAATTCTTCAAAATGCAAAGATACGTATACAATGCAGACGTTCTGTACACAAAAGCAAGGAAAGGACGTAAACGAGGTAATTCCAGGAGAAATCCCAGTTCCAGTCCCACACCCTTGAGAGACGCAACAATGAAACTATGCAATCCATGGGATTGTTACGAACTCACTCGTTTGCCATCATCTCAAGATGTGTTCATGGAAAAAGAAACTGAGGGATGCCAGGCAAATCCGCTTTGCACGGTTGAACGTGACGAGCGACAATTGGACTGCGCAAGGTGTGTCACGTCCATGTCTCTCCCAGCTAATACTTTGTCCGCCCGCCGCATGTCTGTCGCATCATTTTTTTGTTGTATCTCTGCTTGGCAGGTCCGTTTGGCATTTTTCCACAAAAATCTTCAAAAGCAGCAAAAAGAAACGAGCTTTCCGCTTCTCTCAATATTTTTCCATGGATGTTAAGCTCATGACAATTGAAAAAAGAAAAAAAAGCGGAAGGCAGTCGGTAGGAATAATTTGTTCAATGTTCTAAAGAGAGTCGGCAGATTTTTGATTTGGGACTCACACACAACAAACTATTAAACAAACCCGTCAAAGTCTCTCGGGCGTACGTAATTCCTCTAATATGGTCTTTATGGAACAAGAACAGCTTCAAATTCCCCTATTGTACCTTCTGCTACTCTCTCCTCCGGTGTGTCGTCCTGTCTAATCTACCTTTGACCATCATCATTTTATTTTTTGTTCTCTCTTGTTGTCGTCTGCTGTTTAAACTTGGGGATTTTTGTTCTCCATGGGAGAATGAATGGGAAGTATAGAGTAGCAACAACAGAAGGGGATACAGGAACCGCACTTCCGATCTGGATTACAATCTCATGTAATCTCATTCATATAACGTCCACGATTCGCTGTAATAATAATCCAAATGGAGACTGGAGACTTTAAAGTTTATGTTTGCCGTTTCCATTTCCATTTAAATATTATATACTACAATAATTACAGAACATCAAGTTGGCAGTACGAAAGCAAGTTTATAAGGGTAACCGAAAAATGAACCCGCTGAAAGTGAATCCACTAAGGTTGAACCCGCCGGAAAAGTGAACCTCCTCCGATGGTTGAAAATTGAAAAAGAAGTAAAATTATAAAATGAACCGTAATTCACCGACCAAACCTTCATCGCAGCGCAGTGTCCAACTTTAACTGAATAGAATTTAAAATTCTAAATTAATTATTTTATATGAAATTAAATTACAAACTGCGTTCTAATTCACTATTTTAAATTTCCCATTTACGAGTCAAAGCCTCTTCCATCAATTTCAAAGTCACAAAGAATTTCAAGTTAACTTCGTAATTCCAACGACTTCCGGTACTCCAGTTTTTACTCCAGGCAGGGGAAGTTTC
>JABASF010003381.1:0-10479 GCA_019776145.1 Harlomillsia oculata
GTCCAGTTTGTTTAAGTGTACGGTCCTTGAAATATTGAAATATCTCATCCTCTAAAGAGGTTTTGCTTCTGGCAACAGCAGTCATCCCAATCATAATGTTCTAGCATTTCCTGTCGTGATTGCAAATCACACGACAAGAATACAATATGCTTTGAATGACATCAGAAAATAACACTGAAATTGTCCACCATTGTTTCCTGCTCGTCCCCTTCCATTTCTGTGTTTTTTTCATTGTCTTTATCATCTGGTGCACAAAAAATCTATCTGCTTCTGGCTCCTTTGATTCTTTCATTTTGTCTCTCGACTTTTACTTTTTGTCATCTGCTGTTAAACCCCCTGAGATTTTCTGCCAGAGAACAACGGGAGGGCTTCTATTTACAACTGAATATAGTTCACACTTTTAATCTGCTGAGATATTCGCACTTATGTACTACTACACGACTACACTACACATACTATATAATAGCTGCCATCACGATGATTTTAAGTAGAAAAAGTGACAGGTAGTGACAGTGTCATTGATAGCAGAGAAAAATGTTTAATTTATAAATCTCGTTAAGTTAATCTTTGACTTGAAAGCACCGTAACAAAAGAAGTTTTAAATGACAACGTTTACAATGATGGAAATGAAATCTTTTAACAAAGTTCGGCCCAGCTCTAGAGATAAAGATCCAACAGTGTCAATCAATATTGCTTGACAATTTTATAGCCTTATAGCTGAGCAGACTTGTCGATCCCATAGCATGTGGCGTGTAAGACAGACACGAAGAGTTTAATCGGCTTCTGTGTACGAACATTGAGCAAACCGCATTCACGATTTGGTTTCACATTCATATTCACCTTTAGTCTTTTGCCTATTTAACCACATGAACAACTACAAACCAATGTCGCACAGACACGCATTCTTTCTTGCTCATCTCCTTTAAGCCAACCGGATTTTGCTCAATAACAATATTATGTTATTTTCCTCTGCATGCTCACGTCACGACACACAGAATAGGTAAAGAAAGGAGACCTCATTACAGCGGGACTGTGCGGAATGATTGCATAAAGCATGGCTTCTTCTTCAGTCAATATTGGAAGGAACGGTAAGTCTCAATAGACTCAACACATCAACCCTTTCGTGACTGAGCAATCAAGTCATGAAGTCATGGTCAGGGTATTCATTTGACCACTCTGCTAACACTAACATCCTGACTTCCATAAACCCGAATTTCCAGTCTACGCTTCATTTTTGAGCTTTTAATTGACCAATAATGTTTCCAATGGAATAAACCATGTCACAGAAGTCGCCGAGCAACACAGCTACTTTCTTTGAAGGGAAAAAACAAGGATTTGACTTGTTATTACTATCCTCGTAAAATGTTTATTTGTAAAAAGACGGAAAATGGAAACATCATGTTGTTGATTACTTGGAAAACTAAGTGTACGGCTGACACGGTTGGGTAGGCGGGAAATGACAGTGCCCAATCGTTCGTCACTCTATTTCCCCTTGTATGTACAAGCGATAAAAATAAGAAAGAATATTCATTTTTTGAAGAGTAAGAATAGACGAGTCCTTACCGTTTTGCATAAAAATTCAACCGGAAACCAACCGCCCAAAAACATGACATTGTACGTATGCGTACCATATGAACGAAGCCAATCGAGCCTCCACGTACACGAAATGCAAAGCAGAAGAAAGACTAAGTAGTTGTCCCATGTCTTACAAACATAAAAATCCGATTGCATATCCGCTCAACCATACCATCACATTGTTGCCAAGAAAGTGTCCCATTGTTCTAAGAGGACGCGACTCAAAACAATCGTCTTTATAGTCGACTTCTTTCGTGTAAGGTAAGGGTAGCAGCAGTTCAAATTCTATTGCATTTTCAATGAAAGATACTTTCAGTGCACCTGTGACGTGGTGGCTCAGGGTGGCAGTTGCTCAGTTCCTATAATTTACTTGAAAGGCAGTGAGAAGAAACGAAATGGGACTTTTAATGTCGCTCCTACCGACTGTTACCCTTCTTTTCTGTGACACCACATCACACTTCACAAAGAAAAAATTTAGCTAGGCAGCATCAACATCCATACACTTTGCTATTTTGCCATTGCGTAAATTACTTGATTCTTTACACCATTTTCTAAATGTGTGCTCCTGCATAACAGTAAGAAACTTTGCGTAATAGAAATTAGTTATTTTGCAGCCATACACCATTATAAAAGACCGGACCGACAAACAATGCAAAGAGGATGTGACGCGAAGACTCGACCCACCGACCGAGGACAGTGACATTGATTTCCATCCTCGTTCTTCGTTGCGTCTTGTGTGCTGTGCTTGTGCTACACACTCTCTTAATCTTTACTGTGCCATTTCTCAAACTAAGTCACTAGCATTATCATAAGAAGAGGGACAACAATATCCGTAGTCTCTCGCAATAATGCAATCACTGTATCAACACTCCTATTTATTTTTGCAATTTTTAGTCTTGATAGTTTGAATTACACAATTCTTAAACTGGGACTTGACTTACGGATAGTGCTAAATAAACTGCATAACTTAGGTATGCGCCGAAAGAAAACAAAGCTTTGCACGCAAAAAAGAAAACCAAGGAAAAGTTCAATGTTATTAACGTGTAGTGTACAAGTACAAGGGCTAGGTATGCCGAAAAAGCTCATCATCTCAGGTATTATCCCACAGGTACTCATTATTACATTTGCATTCAAAATGAGACTGTGTGCCCATCTGGTCTCAAAACAAATTCAAGCGAATGTCTTCCAGCTACGCAAATGGAGCAGTCGAGCAAAGCGCAAAAAGTCTATCCCAAAAGGCATGATGCCCGCTTCAAAGGAGACGAGACGACAGACGAGCTATTGAGCCTTGCGCACTTTCTCACTTTTCAATTCTGTCTTCTTGAAAACAATTTAGCAATACGATTTTTAAAAGAAATATACTGCATTTCAGATCTTAGAAAACGACATAACTACTATACATGCTACTAGTTACTACACAAATATTGATCCAATTCCTCTTGTTACACATTGCAAAATATTGACAAAAATAAACGAAAAGACAACTACTACGGTAATTCCTCATCCTCACAATCACAAACGCAATGTAACGCCTTGAAGGAAGGAGTGTTGGCACAAGACAAAAAGACTCCCGTTGCAACCCATTGTGTGGTATCACATAAAAATAAAAGGAAACCAGTTCAGCTGCCTGCCATATAATTTTTCTTGCCCGTGGCTCTCATCTAATCAAGCACCACACACGAGACTCATCAGTTCCATTCTTTATCATTCTACTTTATACTTAACTCAGTATACGATTTCAAGAAAGAAGCCCTGGCTACGGAAAATAAATTGCGACTTTTTGATGGGAATTTTAAAAGCACGTTAGGTTTCTAAATGTTGCTGAGATCATATGACATGTGTTCCATTCGACAAACTCTTGTGGCAACTGGAAACGCAAAAATAACACTTCATCATGATCAGTGGTATGCGAATCCCGTAGGAACTGTATCGTCATAAGGCCATTATTGCGACCAAGAGCCAACGGGCACATTGACGCGTACAAGTGATCCCAATCCCACAGAAACGAACTGCTGTAGTATAGTATCTTCCACGCCATGTGCATTCGTACAAGTCACTCCCTGATACATGAAGACAAAAATCATGCACTAAAGTGTTTGTGACAGATACACCGATGACAGAGATGAGGCATTACATACGCACATTCAAAAGGATACTCCATGTTTATATTGGCGAGTGAGACGATAAGCGATCATTCTTCATTCTTCACAGGTGTCTTGAGATTAGTGTAGAGCATTAGCCTATGGCTCCCACATTAGTGCCAAAAAGTCGCATCTCACGATGACATTTCCTCATTTCTTTGCTCCACATCTTTCATCCACCAGTAGCATCAAATATCATATAAATTTGCAACTCATAATGCCATTACCACTAACATACACTTCATTACTTTAATGCAATTTCAATACAATACATATAATATACAATACGTATAATATAGCTTCTTCATCAGCTTTCATTCATGCCGCATGTCAATGATGCTCTAAATTCAAAGAACTCAAAGGTTCTAAATACGTATGGTATAAACCAAACGACCGAAAAATTGACCTTGACTATTAAATTTAAATTCAGTATTAGCATGGTGTTAAGCTGCATCGGCAATGTTGTTTTCAATAGAATTTGTTTCAAAAAGACTAAATAGATGTTAAATATTAATCCGCTCAACATTCGTCATTCATGTATCCTACTTTCTATTGCTCGCTCATTAAGACAATCCGCTCTCTTCTTCATTTTCCTTACCACTCATATCGTTATAACTTATAACCCTCCATTTTCCATCGTGGACATTTTCTTTTAAAGTGGAAAATCTGAGGTGTATATATTAGGCTAATCAGCGCCTTGTGGTCTTGCGACCGCCCACACTCGTTTAATTTGTTCGTTTTCGACTAATGAGCTATCATTTCGCATTTGACTTTTACAATAGCTTATATGGCTTGGTTGTACAAAATAATGCTTCATTTTTTATAATAAAAACGAGAGCTTTCCAATTAAAAAAAACAAAATTTTAAGTCGCAAGTGTGTAATTTTAAGGGTGTAACTAGTAACTACTTAAAAGAAATAGTGTCGCTAGTCGTTTCGTCCAATTGAAAAAAACAGTCGAAGAAAAGCTGAATATGGGATAAGATCTGTCGTCCAAAGGACATTTGGAATCTGCAACTGTCTCCCTAAAACTCCATACGAATACAAAATATTTGTCGAAAAAAACTCAGAAGGTGAAGGAAATGCTTTCTCTACGTCTACTCGTCTACCACGGACTAAATTGCATTTGGAACCCTCGTGTTTGTTGTCCAACCAATACCAAAACTGCACACAGAATACAGTATATATGATAAAACACAGTAAGGCAACGAAATTTAGATTTCTTTCACTTTATCCTTGTCGTCTGGTTATACAAAAAGCATTTTAAAAACGAGGGAGGACATCCCCCTCGTCAGAGTGACTGAGTAAATTCCATCTCTACATGTCTGTCACTGCTCGTAGATGTAACACCCTAATATACTGAAAGAGTTACAACACGTTGGTAATACATCAGCTTTCTGAGACTTTCCAAGATGCTAATACTTAATATTCAGAGCAAAAGTCGGTCCGACTAGAGATGCAATCAAGTATTTTTCTTAAGTATGAACAAATAATAAGTATAGACGGATTTGAAAAGGGTCGTGTTTACAATTTGATTTGCTCAAAAGACTTGCCCACTTGAGTTAGAAGTCCGAATGATAGTGAGCAAGTATGTTTGCACGACAGGTTTGACAAACTCTACTTGTGTAGTTCAACGTAAAGGTAAAGTGATGAAAGTTTCCTCTTAAAGTGTGCAGTGTAAGACGGCAGCAAGCATTGACCATTCGTGCCCAGGGAATTGGTGTATCCTGGAATACGAAGATACAAAAGGAAAGTTTGGAGTCTGTGCACGAACTACAGAAGCGACTGCATTACACACATAGATACACATATTCTTGACATGCATGGACCACGGGGCTTGAGGGAGCAGATGTAGCAGTAATAGTACGGCGCATCTTGTATTTCTTTGGTTGAACACGTCAGGGGGGTATTTGCAATGGCAAGACAAGCCACAGAATGAGGGCAACTTACATCTTTACATATACACGTTCAAGTTCCGCCGGGTTTCCTGTACTCTTCAAATCCGGTCGTGTCCGGTTAACCGGTCGTCTTCTCTTTCTTTTTCTTCCACGAAGAAAGTACTTTTGTACAACTACACAAACTTGATTCAATGGATTCTTATTTTTGTTACAGGGCTCTTTCGTGCAAGTATATGTACACTACTGCTACATCGAGCCGTAACAGTAACAGTAAGGAATGGCCAAAAAGGTATGGATCCACTTTAACCCCCATTTCTACTAACACAATATTTTACGTAAAACATTGATGGAACCAGCGTCTTCTTCATCTGCCAAATGGAACTCAGCTCAAATATTTATTCTCACCATCACAGATGAGCCGTCAGCTTTGTAACAAACCCATGCCTTATATTGTTTAACTTTGATATTGATAATCAACTTCGGTCGGCAAAATAAATTTCGAATTTACAAAACGCACAAACAATAAAAAAAATAACAGGAAGGAAAGACGGAACCAAAGTGGGTACGCCACGCTCTTGAAAACAGTCGAGTGTCAATTGTTTGTGCACAACATGAAACAGCTATTAACTCAATTCATACTCCATTAAAAGTGAGGCAAGGATGGAGATTAGCCTGTCTACTGCCAGCCTACAGAGGCAATGAAGCTTGAATGGAATTGTAATGGCATTTGGCATTTGCGTACTTCCTATAAGCTATAGCATTTATACGGGTTCATGAAAGCCGCATTCCCACCAACGCAACACTTCGTGTCGTACGCGATATTTTCACACTCACTTACGTATTTGCTATATATAACTACAATCGAAATATTCCGCATATCATCTTAAAACCATTTTGTCCACATTACTGCGTTATAAGTACGATTTCCTGTAATATGCCAAAAGAGAAGCAATACACAGCTCAAGGAAAGTCGACTTGGAATACCTATGCGAGGATGGCCGACCTATTCATCCCGTTATAGTGACACAGAGACGCCGACACGAGTTGAAGACGATGTACGATAATAATGGGACGCATCTCATCTTAACGCGTGATATAAGGAGGCAGAAGCAACCGAGGAGACAAGGTGCATAGATCCGTGAAGCGCTGTGCTGTCCCACGTCACTTGGTCTTCAGACTTAATAAATGTGCAAGGAATAGATAGTCGCGTCGCGTCGCGAGGTGTTTCCTATGTACATTTCTAACAAGTTACCCATCGTTTGCAACGTCTTCCTCTGCTGAAAGGATTCGTATGAATAGATATGAGGGAAGTAGCTGCAGAACATAGTAAGAGAAGCAGTGGAAGAGTCACGGTGTCGGTGGCAGTAGTCGTAGTACGTGGAGGATGGATGTACGAATACGGGTAGGAAAGAAGAAGGAGAAGGCGTGTGGAAGTTGTAGCGGGTAGAAGTGGAGCAAAAAGAATTAACAAGTGATATATTTCAATAAGGGCAATAAAGTGAAGGGATACCCGCACCCGGGTTACGGAGCTGTGAGAAACGAACGTCCCACACAAGATTTATATGCGATTCCTCTGTGGACGAACGAGAAGAGAACTGGTTCTTTAGTTCGTCTGCCTTGCTGCGTTTCTTTGCCAGTTGCTTTACCACCGCCGATGCCTTCTGAAACTTCCTCAAATGCAGAACAACGTCTTCCTTTGCTTATTTCTTTCTTCATCTCGGTCATGTGGCACTGGGAGTCTAGTATACTCGATTCCTTGTGTCATTGCGCCTAACCAACTTCAACTGGCATATCCTTGCTTTCCACATCAAGACCCGCTCACTTCATCGCCTTAAACCCGATGCAGCCACCGCAGACGACCAGAATTGAAAATATGTAACACTTTGGACTTTCAGATCTTGAGACCAGAGCAGCTCCGTAGACACTAAGACACTATTTCAAATCGAAGGGCTGGCAAAGTGGAAAGGACTAGTAAGTGTATAAAGAAAACGTTGTCGCCTTCACTCTATTTCCCTCACAAATCCCTTCGTTCATATATCTCTAAAGAGCCGCTACTCCTTTTTTCTTATCGTCAACCTCTTGTAGATTCATATGCAAATATTCTTTTTCACTTGTCCAACTTTTTATAACAGTTTCTTTACCACGTAGCCGATTTCAAGTGTGTTTTTTAAATTTTTTGGATACGAATCAGACTTACGTCAGATCGCTTGAGAAATATTAAAACTATTCAGGACTTGAGGAAGAAGTAAAGTGAGCTAAAAAAAACTGGTACATTTTTGATGATGTTAGGGTTAGAAATACAATGACGAAATAGCGTGCTAATCAGCTGTTAAGTGGAAAACCGCAACAGGAGAAAAAAGAGGAAGAAAAAGTGAACCGTTGCTGTCCGTAACGAGGTTCTGTCCGTCTTTTTGGTTTCAGGCAGGAGGCAGTCGGTATGATTTTGCAGGGATTTTTGGCATGGTGGCCCACGGCAGTTATCGTGGTAGAATGGCACGCTGTTGTGCTCGCCTAGCTCATCGACCGGCTAAACGTTCACTGTTTACGTAATGTTCAGATGATAATCGCAATGTGTCAGACCCATCCATCAGATGAGGCAGCACTAGTTTGAGGTCAAAGGTGAGCAGCCATGCAATGCAATCCGTGCAGCCCATAAACTGTTGATGAGTGCACAACAACATAATAAAAGACTAAAGAGGAAGCCGCGGAAACACACCGCACACATACACGCCTGCTCCTGCTGTCTGACTCAATGGGAAACGTTAAAACGTTCAAATGGAACGAAGCACATTATTTTATCGCAGTTATCATTAGACTCCTGTTATTACTAATATTACTCTGTCAAAGGAGCAGTTGCCTGGTAATTTATAGCAAATTCCAAATGTGGAAAAGGATGAGTGCACACAGGGTCTGAGGCTGAGGGTCTGCAGCAACAGAAACACAGCATATCAGGAGATGAGAATTGGTGGATGGACCTTCCGTTCTCTACATGCACCTTAATACATATGTGACTCTGGTTGTGTGCTACACATTTGATTAGCACTAATATAGAAAATGGAAGTGAAGTGTGCGGAAACTGGAGAAGTTGGTCCACATCCACATCCTCACACTCTTTCATCTGATGCCAAATGAGGCTATACTTATATACTTGCTTTGCCGGTTGCCACAAACGTGAGCAATCGCCATCTCCGTTGGTGCCTGTCTTCCTGACACGGACCAAAAGAACCTCTGATGCTACTGGTGCTGATGCTGATGCTGAGTAAAACTTTATCCACCTGCACTGCTCTTTTTCGTCTCTTCCTCATGTCAGTGGAAGCTGTTAGGAGTGCAACAGAAAAGAGGAGGAATGACTCCAGCTTCTATAACTTTACATCCAGCACAGCAGATCCGCACATGCCTCTACCATGAAGTCTGCTTTTCCAGACCAAATTGTGCACTTGCCCCAAATGTAGCAAAGTGCAAAAAGAGCGAAAAATTCTCCTTTTCCTTTAGTTTCTTTCTCGCCAAGTTACATTTCTCTCGCTTTTTTCTTCTCTCATTCGTTCCATCTCACTCTGTCCTCGTCCCAAAAAAATAAGGAGAAACAGGGAAGAAGAATTCTCTTTCTTCCTCCTTGCTTACTACACACTTCGTCGGCAGTCCGCATCAGGATACATTCGCTGCGTTGTTGGGGCAAAAGATGCAAGTCTAAGGAAATACGAAGTTGACGTATTACCCGAATGAAGGAAAGCAGAACCACTTTACTTTGAACCCTTTTCCTTCGTAGTACCTTCAACATCAGCACTACGAATACGACATTACTATCAGCAAAAGAATAACTTCAAAGGGACCTTGTCTCTAACTTTACAAACCTTATCATTTGAGCTGGAAAAAATGGGGCCAGGAGAACGAGCAGCAGCAGCAAAAGCAAAAAACTCAAATGAACTGCTCAAAAGCGTAGTAAAAAAGATTATGAGACTAACCTGATAAAGTTGAAGCTGCAATGAACATCCAAGTCATCAAGCAAATCCACTTGGTTTCCATCTTCACAGGTGAAATTCTCAAGTTCACAAATCGTAATGTCATTCTTCAAATCTTACTCAATGCAATTCATTAATTGCCGTTCACATGAGCGGTATTATTAAGATTTACTCCTTTTATTACACAAAATCCAGGCTAATTTGCATGGACACTACACGTGTTCAAGAGAAAGGGTTCAGAAAAAAAAATTAAGAAATATTAGACCAAGTCCAACACAGCATTTTTCTTCACATAGCGTCTACAAATCAAGTGCAGTAACAGTATACACATTCATTTATTTAACCGGGGCAAATTCACACCAAACTTCCACCGTTCCTTCCTACGCTATCTCACACACGCACAGTCTATTTTCTTTTGTCACAATACACAAATAGCTGTTAATTGCCACATTTTCTCAAATTAATACCTTTAGCATTTAAACACGTAACGCTACGAAGCAAAACTCCACACTCTTCAATTTATTAGAGTTTCTTATGCAAAACCCTGATGACCGAATAGGCAATTCTCAAGCGAACGCAATTCTCATTAATTGATTGCAGTATCCCAAGTTAATATTCACAATCTCTTCACGTATATTTTCGCCATAAAAAAATTTGCCAAACTGTCACCCACAATTCTGCATTATTCATAACTGAATACTTTCCTTTCAAGAATCGACGGAAAATGAACGTCAAATTATATTTTCTGCTTTCACTCAAAGCTAATAACCTTCAGAAAAGGACTGGCTTTTGCTTAGTAAATTGTCACGTGCTCCACCAAAAATATCTCCCAAGTAAATGATTGCAAATATGCAAAAGACTTGCAAAATAGTGCAATTTCCTTATGACACTTGGTACGCAGTGAAGAT
>JABASF010003382.1:0-10477 GCA_019776145.1 Harlomillsia oculata
TCAACTAAACGATATTCCGACATTGTAATTAACCGTTTATTACATTTCATCCATTGCGAAATTAGAAGTCAGTCAGTCATTTGCCATCACAAACAAACCAAACAAAGACATGAAACAACAAAAACAAAAACAGTGAAAGCTCAATTTTGTGTTCCTGTATGCAGTAATATGAGAAAGATCTTCTGTGGTGACAGTTTGTTTCCAAGTTGTGCAACATTGTTTTGCCTTTTTCGCATTACTTTCAGTTTGCTTCTGGCTGAAAACCCCAAGTCATTAAGGGAAAATGTAGACAGTTCTTATTATTTACATTCCCAATTCTAGCATTTTATTCTAAAAAGGAATTAGTAAATGGAAGATGTTAACTTAATTACTCCCAGTGAAACTTTTTATGAAAAAGACAGTTGTTTGCTGTTTTTATTAATTTTTTTCCTATTTCTTAACAATCTCTGAGTTTTCCTGCAGGGACATTTTTTTAAGTGATAAAAAGCATAAAAGCAAAAAAAAACATGATCTTCCTCAAGTGAATGCTGAATAATGTTTCAAAATGTGTCATTTTTACTAACTTTTTCAACTAAAAAAATGTATCTGAGGTTTGTAACAGGTTAAAGCAAAGCAAGAGACAATTTGTGTGGTCGATGGAACTGTATCACACGTACACTTGAAAAGACACGAGTGAGTTGGAGTCTCAAAAATTCCGATTCTTTAGAAAACCCAACAATTCCCAGAACAAAGCAACTTGTTAACCATGACGCTGGCAATAATGCAATGTGTCTTTGTGTGTTGTTTCATGTCTTTGTTTGGTTTGTTTGTGATGGCAAATGACTGACTGACTTCTAATTTCGCAATGGATGAAATGTAATAAACGGTTAATTACAATGTCGGAATATCGTTTAGTTCAACTTGGCAAATGTAAAAGAAGTAGGAACGCGTCTTCGTACAAAACGTTTCGGAAAATTAGTTGTGCTCTCTCGCCCTGAGGAAATGTGATGTTTACCGAATTAGAAAATGAGCATTCACTTCAAAAGAAGTATCACAAACATACTGAACAGTAGACGATGATCATTTTGCCGTGCGAAAAAATGCAAATGCAAGGGCATACCTAAATGAGTAAAATGGCTTACAGAGTTACGGATATCTATGGATTGCACATTTTGTACCATAAATGCACCCTATACAAAAATGTTAGTTTGTGGCTCTTTAGAAATTACAGGCGAATTAACCCGTTTGTCGTTATTCATCATTTTACGCATGACCAGTTCCGTTGAACTCGCACTGCATCCCGTTCCCCATTCAACCGTACGTTTTACGCATTTTTCTATCATCATTCCAACTCGCGCGAAAAAGATACACTTGTGGAGGAGGCTTGACATTTGCGCTTTTTGAAGTCTCGAATAATCGTGTGTCCAATCCTCTTTTTTGTGTGAATTACTATGCTTTGCCTTAGTATAAAGCATTTTTGATTCCATTATCGTTCGTAAACCTTTGAGCTACTGAAATCTTTTTCGCTTCATCTTCAAATGATGATACAAAAGACGAGGCGACGCGACTCGGCAATGAGAAGGTCGAACCACACAGTCAATAGTGCTTTTCTTCACTGTTTTCTAGATTTTCTACAGGTCAAGCCTCTGCTCTGATCCATTATTTGAGAAAACCGGAGTATACAATCAGGGATTCAAATTATACGCTCTGGTTAACATAAGTGTGATGATCTTAATCGTGTTCCTCTTGTGTCTTTGCACGAGCATGTACTTTATCGCATCAAGGTCAATACTAGCTTAGACATGCACTTTCCCGTCCCATTTTCTCTCATGAAAAGTCACCGGATGTGCTCAAATGAGTGCAAAATTTGATCTGGCCGTCAATCGTCACGTTTTGTCCATCTCAAATTTCATTTTTCTGGTTTACTAATAACACAATAATTTCGGGTTTCTCAAATTCCTAACACTAAACAGTAATCACTTAATCACCCACTATACACATTACTTAACTATACACATTACCTTTTAGAATTCCCGTTGACCAAGGTTGATGAAGTCAACCCACACAGTGCACTAAACAACAATGACATATGGGAATGTCAATCCAAGAATAAAAACATCCTACTGTGACTGCATGGCTGCAAGGGTGGCTAAACTGCTGACAATGCACCATCATCATCATTTGTATCTCTCGCCTCTGAATCTGTAAACAGTACACGTAAACTGTCAATGTCGTTTACATACCTGTCAACCATACAAACGTTTCAACACTTGTCACTTCTGTATCTGTAACATCAACATCATGCATTTAGGTAATGTCGAGGCCGAAGTTCTGTTTACAAAGCAATGCAAAATTCTTATGGCATTATAAAAGCATTTAAAGACAAAAGCAGGGGAAGTAATGGTTTCAAACGGGATCCTTCCGTGGATCCAAACTTACTGTTTTTTTTCTATACGTTTCTGTACCGAAATAAAGAACAAAACGCATTTCATTTATGCTATTCTCTCTTTTCTTTCTCGTGACTTATTTCACTCATCTGCTCTTTCATGTCAAATCTCAGTGGAAATATTCCGTTCGTAACGTTTAATTCGTTTCTCTCGTCCAGACTAACAATTCCGATGTTAATTGTTTCGCTGTTGCAGGAATGCATAATAAATAATAATCAAATCACACATCACCATGAGCGAAATTGACAAATGAATTGAATTATTCGTGTCAACAGTTTTTTGGTGTATACATTCAAAAATTGTCAGAAAAGCTAATTATGGAATTTTTGCTAGATTAGTAGAATAGAGCAGTCAATGCCTCCACCTTAGAAATAAGGTAACAAGTGATGCGACATTACGTGGAAACTGCAGTGAATCGTAACTGGTAACATTGTTACATGCCGACAGCCAGTGGAGTCGACAAGCAATTTTTGTGACTATGTGGTACTTCGTACTCGTAGACACTGCATAGCATTTTTCCCCCAACAACTCTCAGCACGTTCGCGAGTCACAACAATCACAACAATAGATAGTGAGGAGTCAGCACCGTTGTGAATGCCCTACTCACCAGTGACTGCTGATTCAGACTACCTCCACTGTTGACTTTATGTACACTAAATGCTTAAGTCTTCTAAGTCCTCATCGTCGTCTTTCGCTTTTCGCCATTTGTTGTGGTCTATGCCATTATTCAGTGGACTGGTGCACCAAGCACACGCTGCGTGTCTCATTCCACATCTCATTTATCAACAGACCAGTTTCAATCCCGCAAATTTCCTTACTTTTGCACTTCTCCATTTTTAGATCCCAAATTCTATAAGTTTTATTGAGCGGACAAGTTTCTTATTTAGGACAAGACACGACAACGAATTATCCTACATAAATATAGTACAAAATTGTTGCACTATCAAAGGTGTGATAATTGTGTAACAAAACATTAAGAGACAAAAAATGCCATTTTTTTGATAGTGCATTACGAGTTTCAAGAGCGTGTGATCTAAAACTGTTAGTGTCAAATTGTTTTCGAGATCTGAAGGACCCGTTGATGATGATGGGGTGAGAAAAAAAGATCTGTGAGATCAGGAACCAAACGCTGACGACAAGACAATATAGACAAAAAGACTTTGCTTTGGAGCGTGCCAAAATTTTTGAGTTGACTATTATACAAAAAAAGTTACGTGTCTCAATTTGTGTCGACTTTTCCCATGGCTCTGGTTGATTTTGCAAAGGTACTTGAGATTTTTACATGAAAAACTCTTTGATTCGGAACCACATTTGTTCACTTTACCGGTCGACTGAAACCAAATTCGCACCAAGTGTCCATCAACAACGTTTTGAGTCTGCGAGCGGGTAGGTCTTGGAACATTTTTGCAACGGTTTTGTCATTGCCAAATTCATTTGAATTTGTAGCCTTGAGTTTTTGTCTTGTGATGTCTGTGCTTTCGGACTTGTGAGAAGATATTTCAACTTGATTGGAAATGAATTCGCATTCTTTTTATACTAACACTATGCAAATGCAAAAGTGAGTCTCAAGTTTTGCGGTTGTGAATTCTCTCCTGTGTCGAGACGACTTCCGTATCAATTGTGAGACGGAAACGTACAATTGTTACAATTCGAGCCAGGAATTTCTCAGAATGTTGTTTTTTTGATTTAGTTCAGTCATTCAATCAAAGGACTTCACGTGAATGTGAGTGTGTGCTCATCATTTGTTCCACGGACGGGTTCAAAAGAGATTCAAACACAGGAGCCGCACTACTGACGGCGGCACTGACGACGTCGTCTCAAGTTACAACCCAACGTCTTAATTGTACATTCAAAATTTGCAAAAATTTAAATGCAAATTGTTTTGAACACTTAACAGGCAATTGTTTAAGAAAATTACTAAAGTGTGAAACTGTGAAGTAAAAGTGAAGATCGAAGAAGACGAGAAAACGAAGGAACAACGAGAATTTGTCGTTTTACATAGCGTTTGTTGGTTTACTCCATTTTAAAATGTGTTTAGCATACATCTGCCACAGTAGAACATTAAGAGTCAACGATTCATGACAGACGACATCAGAATTTTGTTAAATGAGCAATCAGTCCAGCCTCCATGTCCTTTTCATGGAGGTGAAGATAGCCAAAATCTGAATGGCCGCTGATTATCACCATTGATTAGCTCACAATGCCCCACCAAAAAACGAAAATACATATAAGCGACACATAAAAATTGCTCGTAAGCACGCTTCCTACGTCAAAAACTTTCCAATATCTCAAGTGAACGTAATCGAATTATCTTCCCAAGGTTGCCTCCCTCGTTGCTTCTTCGCTGAGGGTTTTGCTCTTTTTTCTCTACTGTCCCGTCATTAAAACGGAAAGAAAGTTTTTAATTGTGCACAAACGCTCCTGCACACACAACACCGTACAATGGGAAAGAAGGAGGAAGACTCTTCGCGACTTCAAAACAATCACAATATGAGCCATTAAGGAACCTGTTTAAGCACATTTTAATGTGATATAAGCCATTCCTTTTTAACTCTTTGTAAAGTGGTTCACATTACTACTTGTCATGTACAATAGATGTGTGCTGGTGATAAAAATTGACTTTGTGACACACACAAACAAAAGGATGGACAACAAAAAATGCTAGTGTGATATAAACCTATACATAAGAACAAGAATTTAGTTTACTATTTGTGCAGAAAGTGGACTTTATTTGCTTAAGGATGATTTATATAGTTTGTTCTGACGGCGGAAGGAAGATGTGACTGGAAGTGTCTTGAGTGAAGTGAACTGACCTGACTAAGATTAGGAGACAGTACAATAAACAAATGAATGATGTCATTGTAATAAAGAATACATTTATGACAATAACAAAGTCCGCTGCTTGTCAACGCTGTTGGAGTGCTTTGTGTGCTATATTATATGAGATTTCCTATGCAAAAACTTGGCAGAAAGTCTCAACCTCCACGGTCGGAGTGTGTCAGCCAAAAACAATTGTTTTTGATGAGAAGACACCGACAAGTCGTAAATGAGAAACAGTGACAAAAACGCAATCGTAAATGTGTTTACTTTTTTTGCAAGTCCTTGTGATGTGAGCCGAAAGTGAGCTTTTGTGTTGGTAATTAAAAAGGCACTTTGACATACTCATTTCCTTTTGCGCAGTTTCGTGTTGTGTGATTAGTGTGATTGAGTTACAAATACAAAGCGGAAAAATCATGTACGCTCGAAAAATTAAGCTGAGTCGGAAGAAAAGCAAGTCGGGGAAAGGTGGAAAAGGTAACGGATCAAATTGGGGTCCTCGAATTGCACTATATGAGCGTGAGAAAGCTTTGGCTGCCCAATTTCCTCGACCGAATGCTTCCTCATCGTCGTCAAACGGTGTCAATTACAATTACAACGGCCATAGCCATTTCCAAAAACCAATTAATCATCAAGGAAGTTACAGCGATGGAAGTCATAGGGCAACGACGAGTTCGGACAGTAGCCATGCAAGTGAATCAGAAAAACTTACGGCTTTCCGAAAGATTTCGGCTCATTATGCCGCATTGCAAGAAGCATTATTAGCGGGTGGGAACGGAGGTGAATCCACTCATCCATTGACAGTCATCATCCCGCCGACAACGGACAGACTGACCGGGTACGGATTCAAGCATCGAGCCAACACTGATTCATTACCAAGCACCAAAACTTATCGGAGTGAGGCAGATTTAGATTTAGATTTCATTGACGTGCAACAAGAAGAAGTGGAAGTGGAAATGCCTCCTGAAATGACTATGTCCCAGAAAGATTTTGGAATTTTACGAATTTCCACGACTGAGCCTCAGATTCATCGTAGACATTCTTCATCCATCCCTGATTCTTTAAATCACGACTCGAGCCCTGAACCGGTCACGTTGACTATGGAAGATACTTTGTCCGATAGAGAAACTGAAAAAGTATTGTTTTCCCCTAGAACTGAAAAGATTACTTCTAAACTAAAGCAAGTTTATATTCAATCTCCTCAAGCTCATGAGTTTCGTGGGATTCAAAAGAATAGACACGGAGGTTCAAAGGAGATCATCGTGAATGAATCTGACTATAGTGCCACAGGAAGATTAGAGTTGGTAGTCAAAGGTGGTCCAAGTCCAAGACCAAAGATGAATGGGTCGGAAATCGCTGCTCTTGCTCAAGGTATTACAATGGTTTATGTTCCAATGGAATCTTTACCGAGAAGAAAACCTGCTGCAGCGTCTGTTGCTACTGACAGAATGTCCAACTTGGATGAATTTTCACGTAGTCAAAGTCGACAAGATTCCACTGACATGTCTTGTAATTTCTCTAACGGAACTAAAGATCCGGATGCTGACAGTTTACTAGAAAGTTTTGATTCCATCATCTTTAAACCTAAGTCTATTACACCCCAAGGAAAGTTTAGATTTTCTCCAGCTCCATCAAGTTCCAGCTCATCAAGATTTCGAAAAAAGTCGTCCCCTGTTCCTGCGGCTATTAGCGTTAACGTAAGACAATCTAGACGATGTTCCGCTGTCATTCCACCGCCGCCGCCATTGCCACCCAAACCTTATGACAATGAAAGACCACCAATTCCACCGCCATTGCCTGCAAAACAACAGCAATTAACAGAAGCAGAAAAACAAAGAAACTTGAGGAAAGCTTTGGACAAGCTGGACGAAGCACTTTATGGGAAAACGACTTCGAATTCTCCAAATCCAACTGTCGATAAGAACAATAATAGCAACAATAATAACAATAACCGCAATAAAGATATCAAAAATAATCCAAACGCTACTAACGTTCCGGCTCATTATGACACGTGCAACAATGGGCCACCCAGGAAAATTACTTTGACATTGCCAGGTGAAAATCAACCGAAAGAGCAGGAGATTTTAATCAAATATGGTCCAGATCATAACTACTCCTGCACGATTTTGAGCTGTGGTCACGTCATGCACGACAATTACTCAACTTTATCATCCATAAATTCTGACCGAATATCTGATGATGATGAAGATGAGACGAAAACAATGGATCCTCGATCAGCGTTACAACAATTGAGAGATCTGTCACTCCTTATTGGAGGGAACTTTCATGAGGGTGAAAAACTGGAGTTGCCAAATGATAAGAAAACAAGAAGGGATTCTAACGCTACTGATAATTCCGCTGATTCAGGGCAAGGTTCAGGTTCGACGAACAAGTCTTCTCCGCAATGTAACCTGAGCAGCAGTTCCAGTTCATCCAGCCCAAACTCTAATTTTAGTAGCAATTGCCCATCCAGGAAAGCATCAATAAATAGTTGTATTTCACTAGGGAAGAAGAACCCAAATTGTGCTTGCGGAAAAGCTGGATGTGTCTTCCGTCCTGATTGCACAGAATGCCTCATGTTCAATAAAAAGCCATTTCGAAAACCAGATACTTCCTCTGAGCTTTGCAACAATAGCAGTGATGACGGATCTGGGAGCTTACGAGGACGTCTCCCAATTTTGACCAATTACAGTTCCAAAAGGCATAGTAAAGAGAGGAGAATTAGTAATCTGAGCAAGTCGACTGGGTCCAGTTCGTCCACTCGCTCTTCCTCCAAGTCCAAATCTAAGAAACCTCTTATCCTTGATTACTGTGACTGTGGCCAATGCAGTGATGAGCGTGCGAGTGTCAGCAATCTTTCTAGTAGTGCACGGAGTTCTGTTTCTTCGGGTCATTTACCAGCATTTCAGCTTCATCCTAGCCCTACCCGAAGACGTGGGTTGATTCGAGGATCCACACTAAGAAGCAAACGTAGTCCAAGATTATCTCAATCCACGAGCGATACAAATGGACTTTTCACTATAGAAGAAGCGGAAGAGACGTACGGAGAGCAGCACGCAAATAATGACATCAGCACTGAAAATAACCGTAAGAATAAGGAAATTCATGGCGACACCACAAAAGGAAACCATTGGCATCCGCAATGCTGGCTCGCACCTGATGCCACAATGGGATGGAGTGACCTAGAAAGTCTCTATTCTCAAAATCTGAATAGTGACAGACCGATTTGTATCAACGATGAGTGTTGGACATGCTGGAAGGAACTCTCGGATGCGAAGCACAATGGAGCAGATTCAAATCGAACGGTTGACAGGACAAAACGGATGTTTATATGGCTCAATAGACGTAATAAAGAGTATAACGCTCCTTGGTGGGAGGTAATAAAATATCTGAAAAAATTAACTACCCTTGTTATACTTTTACAAATTCCAAAGCATGTGTCGAAAAACCTTTTTGATTGCTTATATTGCATGTATGCGGTTGGTGTTATTGTGCTGATAACTTTTGTGAACGTCTATTTGGTTTTTTTATAACGTTCAGGCGAAAAAACAAGCGTCCATATAGGTGGTTAGTGACGAAAGCCTCGGCTCATTTGCCCAGAAGCAGTCTGGAGGATCCATTTAAAGATTCCAAAAAGGTATGTAAATTTTGTTTTGACCATGTTTAAAAAAATGTGTTCAAGTTTGTATTCAAAAGTACGAATAGGTACGTTATCATTAAACTTTATAAACGTTCATTTCAATTAGAAATTGGAATGTAACATCAAATGACCTCAAAAAATATCAAAAATTAAGTTAGCGAAAGGCCATCATCATCATCAGCATCACCTTTTTTCAGTTTCAGTACCGTTCGATGTACCTATCAAAGTAATTGACCTGCAACGTTTTGATTGTTACTTGTCACATGTGAAATATTTCTCTCGAGTGTACACTTCACACGTGTGTAGGAGGTCAACAGATTTTCCTGTCATAAAAACATCCCAAATCAGAAGCAAAGTGACTATCGTGGGACGTTGGGAAGGATAATCACGCAACGTTGTTAGTTAAACTTCAACGTTTTGAGGCAGTTTAATGTTTAATTAAGTTGTTAATAAAAGCTTACTTTACACAGTCTTTCACTGCCCCAAACTAACACGACGCTGTACACACTTTACTTTTACTTTTTTGTCTTGTTGTTTTTGATGTTTGTTGTGTACAGATAACAGTGTTTGATTTGGTGTTTTCAGTAGTACACGCTTCGAAATGCATTCAAACATTCAAAGTGAAGAGTAAAAGAAACAAATTCTTACACCTTGTCTAACCTAACCTCCGGGTATCGTGTATCACGATTTTTATAAGGCAATCGTCATTGTCGTGTCAGGATGAAACACACGTGTGACAACTAAATTACACATGACTGATTCCAAATCGACCATCTGACAAAGAGACCTTAAAGATTGTGTCAGAAACGTAGTAAGAAAATGATGCACACTACGGAACAGAACAGTATGCTTTTGCTTTCCTCTTCGTCATTCTTCCGGTTAAGTGCAAATTGAGGAAAAACTGTAACCTTAAACTTCTCAAAAAGGATTCCATGTCGCACCAAGACCAATGTGCTCTTTCTGTATAAGATTTCGTCTTTGGGTTTGAATCCTTTTTTCACCTTCTTGTATAATGCTGTACCATTATTTTGTTTGTGAATAGGCAAAACCAACAAGACACCGCCTGAAAGACGAAATGATCAAAGGTCTCATCAGCGGTAAGTTATACTGCATGACTTTGGACAATTTGTACTCTAAACTTCAACAACAGACCCCCGGAGGAAAACAACCGTATCAGTCCAAACAAGGTCTCAATCATTGGGACATCATTAAAATCCTGTCAAGACGCGGTGTGTATGTCGCTTCGCCCTCCGACATGAAACTCACAGAGGGGACTCTTCGTCAACGAAAACCGATTCGCATTGTGAGAAACTTCTTTATATTGTCTTATTCGTTACTTCTTTTCTGAGATTTTTACATTTGAGACTTCTCTTTGACTCGTCATTTTGCTCTTTTCCTCCCACCATGCCATTTTATCGTAGTATTGTACAACATCCCATTTTCTGACAAGTGTATTACGTTACACTTACATTAAAAATGTTACCGTACAAAATGTGTTATGTCGTTATGTGACATTTTGTAAAAGTATAGTAATTTCACGCGCATGCAATTAGAAATAATAACATGTGAAGACTCTTATGAAACTTTTAACCTT
>JABASF010003383.1:0-10475 GCA_019776145.1 Harlomillsia oculata
CTGTCGCATAGAAAGTTCCTGAGGTCGATCAAATAGCCACCGATTTGCGTTGGTCGAGCATCCACACCAATGATTAGTTCGCAACTGTTGCATAAAAACATGTTTGCATTAAAATATGCTTCAAAATTCGAGCAATGAAACATGAAAGGTAAATAAAATTACTCTAAGCTCTGGGATGTACACGTTCCTCCTCGACTTTTGAGAAGTTCGTTTTGAAGTTGTGCAACTTCTTCGTAAACCTTTTGTCGCTTTAAATCATGAATTTTTTTACGTTCATCATCGTAACTTGGGGGCGTTGGAGTTGGAGTTGGAGGTGAAGGTATTGGTATTACGTAAAAGTCTTTCTTTCTTGCATTGTCAACATAGTTCGCAGATGATAACTCAGGACTTCTTTTAATACGTTGAAGATTTCGCTTTGCATTTCGGACAACATTAACAGGCAACGAATTTTCAACAGAGACAACGGTATCATTTGCATACCGATTGTAGGTCGAAAACGTAGGTTGTTCATCACCAGAATCAGACGAGTTTGGACGTTCTCTGATCCATCCAAAGCTGCAAAAACAGAAATTAATTGTAATTTCTGTTGTCGAAAATATAATTGACGATTTANATTAATTGTAATTTTTGTTGTCGAAAATATAATTGACGATTTAATTAAATTCACATTTGCCTATTATTGTATCTTCGGGATCTTCGTTTTCGTTGTTCTTCAAGCTCTCGTATTTTTCGTGCATACTCAATATAGTCATAGTCGTCCTCCGTTGCTGGTGTTTGATTCTTCTGAATTCTCCACGCTCCATTGTGCTCACTTTCCAGGGTCGAAATTCTTGAAATTGGTGGTACATTGATGTTGCGTTGTGCTGGTTGCCGAGTACGTTGAGACTGAGACTCTTGAGACACAATAATTGACGACAATGTTTCAACATCAAGATTGTTTAAGATATCCACTGAATTGGGCTCTGATTGTGATCTCCCTTTACAAAATCGAGCTTTACAGTATTTGAACACCCAGTATATAACAATGAGACTTCCAATTGCCCCTGCAATTGCAATTATAAGTATAGAAATTCGCTCGTCCGAATCCATTATTTACGACACCAATGAATGAACAATAATGCTAGGATTGCTTGAAAATTTCTATTTTCAAGGTCTTCATTTCTGTAATGCTCGTTGACAAGTTTTGTCACTCAATTAAAATGCTCTTATAAAAATTATTTGCTGTTGATTAATGGGGTGATTAGCCGTTATCAGTTTTATTATGATTGTCTAATCAATGCAGAACTTGTATCATAGAATTGCCATTATTTATCATGTACATATACGGAAAATGTAGTACCTGAAATGTGAAAAACCTTTAAGACCTGCTATTTTACGTACAATCAATCATCAATCCAATTGCCAATTAATGGCATTTTATGCAGTACCACGTTAATGCACTTTTCCTGTACATTCATAAATGAAATGAACGGGGGATTGAAAATTGACAACATAACAGTGAAAATCCTAAAATCCGTGCTTGCTTTTTTATACTACGCACTATACGAAGGACAAAAAAATCTGATTTGAATAAACACTAAATCTTTTATTGAACATTGGACCATTATTTTATTGCAGACTGGGAATAGTATTCGTACATATTCGTATAGTGCATTCTTTCAGTTATAGAGTCATAGCTTAGCTAACATAGCCAATTTGTTTTCATTCTAACACACTGATTTTGCAACGGTTTGCACTGTGGAAAAGGTGTGATGGACAATAATATGAATCAACAAAATGCAATAAAAAGATAGGGGAAATTAGAATTAAACACTATCGTTGATTGACCTCGCATCTGTCGGCCTGCTATAGTCAATTTCTTTGTGGTGTGGTGACTAAGATAAGGAATGTCCAAAAAAGTGGATGACGAACAAAGTGACATCTGACAAATTCAAGGACACGGCCCACTATGGTCATGAGCGCTAATCAATCCACCTTCTCATCCGAGAACAATTGACTACGAACTACGAACATAGCATTTATTGCATTGTGACGTGTGATGCAAGCGGCAATGACAATGACATTTACAATGACAATTTTCTACAACTATATAAATTATTATCATAAACAATCACAATCCCTTAATGGAACTACACTAACTGTATTTATTGTTGAAAGGGTCTTCTACCTTCTAGTTCTAGTCTTTCAAAGTCTACATCTATAAAATCTCTACATCAAGCTTGTTTTCAAGAAATAATATTGAAAAGTTAACATTCTCGTGAATCATGAGGAACGGTTTGAAACCGCCGACATCCGGTGGAGATGATTCAGAAATATGATGAGGATCGATGAGGATGACGGATGAATAATATTGCTCTGTCTGCGGATATCGTTACCATGCTTGAGGCAATGCAATGGAGCTTGAATAGTGTTGTACTTTCTTTGTTATATCGTGCACCTTGAGGGCAAATGCACTGAGAAATCGAGACATGCAATTTTTTGCACTTTCCAAATTGCATTTTGCTTGCCAAGTGCATTGCCACTTGCAATATTCGACACATTTTCCTTCAGACAGATGCACCCTGTCAGTTTCCTTGGAGTTCATTTCACACCGTATAATCCTTCTGGTTTGGAGTCCAATAAATTCAAAACATAGAAATATATCTAAAACATAGTTCGGTTTTATTTGAAGTCATTTGTTATTATTTACATTTTGGAATGTGCAAGGTGCAATACACTTTTTTAGTGCTAAAAACGTGATTGGTGCTGTTGGATCGGCTGGATGTGAAGGTAAGAGTTTTTCAATGAAATTATAAAATGACTGCACGATAGAAACGACGAAACGCGACAGAATGTGTGTTGAAATACTGCGTGTACTATTACATTATGCATTTGCAAAACTACCTTACAAACGACTACATTTGCATTAAAACTGCATTGACTGAGTTCATTGTCAAAGCCATGAATCAAACACCTGAGTCAGTCAGCTTGTTTGTGCCGTCTGTACTTATTTCCCATCATCCTATGATTTTACATCTTCGGTTGGGAGACTTTGAATAAGTTCTCAAAGGGCAATTCTTCATGATTACAAGGTGAATTCTTCGAAATGCATTACTTAATATGAGTTTCTACTCATAAGTGCTAAGTAGAGTAGATCAGACAAAAAGAGCGATTCGGTAAAAATGAACTGCAGATGATCGGTGTGTACCAACCGTCGGCCGAGCGGAAGCTGGGTCATCGTCACGCCTTCGTTGTTGTTCATTGTATTTGGATCTTGTGCAGTTTTCTGCTGCATAAACCGGTGGATGCATTATTATTATGTATGTCGTGGTCTTGCGATAAATGTATCTTGAATCGTATGTAATACTCAATGTTAAAAAGAGAAAAGAAATGTGCAGTCGTCGTCTTGTATCATCTTTTCATCTCTTCTGATGTGAAATTATTCCAAGTGTGCAAATGCAAATTATTGATGTTTCACTTGCTCACATATGAATTTCCTGAATGACATACCGCCAGTTTGTACAAGTGTTCCAAGATCATTGTTCATGCATCCTTCACCTTGCGTGGATTCACATTCACACACAGGTGCCCAGTCCACATGTTGGACACTTGGAAAAAGTTCTTCGTCCTCTATATTACTACAAAGACTGCCCTTGCCACGGGACAAACCTTGTCCATGGGCATGGACTCAGAATTTATTCATGTGAACACATGTGAAGAAACTCATCTCATAAGTTAGCATGCGATATTGTGCCGTCGTGTTATGACAGGACTATGACTATTCTAGAAATGTTCAAGATGAACTTTTAACCATTTTCTTATGCACAATTTTGGTAATGCGATATGTTAAATTAAGTGCAGCGTTGCAATACAAGGTGTGCAATGTGAGACTAAATTGCATATCGAGTAACAAATCAAAGAAGAAAGACTGCAAAGTCCTACACAAACGAGGGAATGTCCTCCAAAACCAAAAAGGCAATAGTAGACCTCTGAGAACTAAATGATTGTCGGCTCGAAAGTCAGTTCGCAGTTCGCATCTTTTGTGTCAGTACCAAAGATGGAATCAAAAATTGCTCCTTGAGTCACAGAGATCTTTCGTGGGATGCTGCTGCTTAGCTCATTGCGCAAATTGTCAGATGACACGTCAATGTTTGCAATTTTGTACATATGCGAAAACATTCGTATTATATTAGATGTACAATCTGAAGTTCGGATATTTTTATCACACAAAATTTTTCAGGGGTTTGTCACAAAAATGTGCAAAAAATTGTTAAAATAATGTAAAGCATAAGGCAAAAGTTATAGTGAAAAGTTCCCCTCCCTAGCTTTGCGCGAAGTGATGATTTGGTACCTCATCCTCCCACGCATCTTTTGAGTCAGCAAATGGTAAAAATTACTTCAAGGTATGTGATTTCTTGTGCATTGTGCAGCAGAAAACCCCTTTACAATCAGGTGAGCCCAAAGAGGTACAAAAACTCACATCTGGCATTTGTTATTGAGAGATGCAAACTCTGACTTCTTAAGTTGTCGTGTCTCATGCCCACATGCAGACAAAGAACCAACAACCCACGGATTTGACTCCCAGTCGTTTCTGTTCATTGTAGTCAGCAACAACATTTTGTCGTGTCGTGTTCCCATGTTTTTGTACTGTTGCAATTTCGTCATAGTGTGCAAGAAGAGTTTTTAAACAATTTTGTGTTCAAAATTTCAGTTTTGTTTTAAAATTGCATAGTAGCACCCATCTGATCTTTCCGTGAATTGTATTTCAGTTCGGTTTGCCTACACTAAAGTGTCACAGATGTGATCAGAAGGACGAGGAGGTGTGTTTCAACCTTTTGCAAAATTCAGACATTCCTTGACTTTCCTGTGGATATTGCTTTTCCCGGCCTTCGGTGAAATGTCCCGGTCGACGGCAACCGACGCAGGGCCTGGCTCAAGGCTTACACGAATGCAGGTTAGTCCGTCGCATTTTTATGGTTTTTATGCGCTAAATGGTAAACAAAACGTCGATCTGTTCAATTAGGCTAAGTATACGTCTAATTAAATCTGATCGATTGATTGTACACAAGTTAGTAGCCTAAATTCGTTCTATCATGCCCCGATGTTTTCGTGTTAGACAGTGATGGGAATGAATAAATATTAACGAGCGAGCGATCATCATTTGAACTTTTGCTTTGGCCTGGAAAGGTCATCATCTGCTCATAAGGAACGGAATAGGTTAAAATTGCCTTAAATGATACAATGGAAACTGACAAGAAAAATTGTGTAGGTGAGAAATCCAAGATACACGTGACCTAATATGGACAAACATAGACCAAGAGGTCGAGCCCATACGTCTATACAGTCGACGCCTTGCCAAAATGCTATGACTTCGTTTTTTTCCTACTGTTAGAAAAGTAGAATTTATACTGGTTCAATGTACAGTTTGCTTGCTGGGATTGGAACATAAATATAGAAAGTTAGTATGGCATTTATGAATCGAAATCGAAATGTTGTTCACGAAATTGCGAATTTGTCCCATTAAAAGGAACACGTCAAACTTTGTATGTACTTCGATTCAAAGCAATTTAAACAACAATTTGAGAGAGCAAGCAGTGCAAATTACGAATGCATGCTTACTTTATGTAACCTTATGTATCTGTCAACCGAGGAATCGATAGGCAAACAAAAGAAAGGCGGCAGTCGTCTTCTCCATTTGAGTATGTTTGATACTTGAACATGCAAACTCGATTTCGTGTAGCATACAAACTTGCAAACGCACACACACCGAGAAAATGATGTACATAGTTACACGGTTGGACACTATGCCGTTATTCGATTGTCATTACCATCTGGGTTTCAATTTCATTCAATTTGAGTCAGTTCCTTCATGATTGCGCAGCTTACCCCAGTTTCCGAATGAAAAATGAGCTTTATTGATAGAGTCATATTTGTAACCCTATTTATGAAAAAAATTTGTCCTACTGTCATGTCCAGCGGAGAAAAAAGAACCTTGTTGTCTCTTTGTACGCTCCAGGTGGACGACGAAGCGTCACAAAGTGCTACTGTGTGTGTGAGTATGCGATCGATTGTCCTTGGTTATGGATGACTCTCTTCTGTCCGGCCTTCTTGAACGTTTGCCTCAAATACTCCCCGAAGTTCGGTTTCGGACAGCTAGTTGACAGTAAAGACTCCAATAGCCCAGAAGTCTGCTGTCTCACTTTCACCCAACGACAAACGTGTGTTGATCCGTCGTTGCCGTTGTATTGTGCGGTTCCTAACTTGTTTCCACCGCAAAAACCCCAACACAAAAAAGCCTGTGTTGTAATAACTTGTGTTTAATTTCCTCTCATTTTTACCAAGTCTTCCGAAACTTGTTTGCAAAAATCTATTTTCTATTTTTTTCTATCAGCACAAAGAACGCTTTGGTTTCTTTGAATTGGCTGGACGCATTGACTATAGTGATTGTTATAAAGTGCTATTTTATTGTTAAAGTTGGTTCTTGTGGGATGGAATCCCTCATGGGACTTTACATGCAACATACCCCACGCTACATTGACGACACTATTATGAAGGTAGGTTTTTGAACAAAGCAAAAAGGACCATTAAAAATATACATCCGTTCTTTGGGTTTAAGGATGGGGAGTAGATTGTTTGCCAAAAAAGGTTTTTTGTCATCATCAGACAATTGTTCAGCTTTCCCCTGCTGATAATCAGTCATGTAAAGAGAGCAGAACTGAGGTAATTAAGATCTTCTTAGGAAGCGGCATGATAAGATGCCTTCAAGGCGACAAAGTACTCTTTTGTTTCAAACCTCATATTTATTCAACATGCTTCAACGAACGGATTCATAAAAATATAAATTACAATTTCTTCGAAATTGGCAATTCTAATAAGGATTTTGTATACATTCGTCAAAAAAATGTGAAACGACAAAATGCAGTTATTTTCTACGAATTTGCATTTTTAGATTAGAAACAAACGGTGAATGACTCTTTTATGCAATTGGGTCATGTCATCGCATGACAAGGTTCTCCTTATATTGGAATTTTGATGAAAATGTTACATCTTGATTCTCATAATAGCATTTTAAACCAAGTGCATGAGGGTGTGGTAAAAATACGCCAATCAAGTCGATCCGACGTATAAAATTTAGAAACTCTCAGAATTTTAAGGTTTATCGAAGTCCTTGTTTTGAAGAAACTTGATGTTATCTTCTATACAGGCTCAATTTCAACAGAAGCAAATAAAAGAGAAGGAGCAAAAACTACTTCAAATGCTGGAATCGCAACAGCAAAAGGCATATCAAAAGGCAGCCTTGAGTGGCGTCCTTCCGCCAAAAAGATATGACACGATATCCGGCCCCGGAACACCGATGAATGGAAACTTGGCCGCGCACCAACCGGGCAAGGTCAGTCTTTCACATGACATTTTTTGAGTATTGTATTACTATCGTTTGATACATAGTTTTAGTTTTGGAACGTATAATGGTTTGAAAACCCACTTTGAGAAAAGTCGACCAGTGTGTCTCACATGAATTTTGAACATGTAATTATACGTTACGTACTATTTGTGGACTACAGGTGCGTCAGATGTTTGAGGAACGCCGAAAAACTGGAGTGATGAGCAATCTCAGCGCAAATGTGAACGGAAATGGTTATACGAATGGGCGCAATGGCGGAATCATCGGCATTGATAAGGGATACCCATTGGAACCCATCATTACCCCTCTTCCTAAAGCACAATCACGAACATCCTCCAGTAAAAGTGACCCAACTCATCATGCAATTTACTCCAAAAATGCTCGAAACACAGCCGGATCCTTGCCACCTGTGCAAAGTAAGCGTGGCATATCCCTTGAACGTCCAACAACGCTCGTCTCGAGGGACTCTTCTAGCACTACTCGTCGTTCAGATGACATGTTTCCTACGACAAAGTATGTTGACTCTGTTGCCAAACGTGAAACGGCCCTTTCCAATAAACTCAAACGGATGCAAATTTCTCCAGAGCCCCTGCCTTCAGTTACGAAGACTCCTTCATCACCAATTCGGAGAACCACACCCACGCTCGCGGTAAGGGACATTGACGTTTAATAGCTTCATAATCTCACTTATTCATCTTAATTTTCGCCAATTTACTTCATGCAGAACCCTATCTCCTAACATTTACGAATTGACTTCTTCAAAGGAGACTTTTACTTTGGTCATATCGTATATTCACTCGAGTTTTTTAATCATTTATTAATATGTCTACAATTCCGCACTGCTAACATTTGACTATTTATAATAACATCGCCGCCATATTGCTTAACCGAAAATCTAATAATTCGATATCATCTCCCATTATCATACATTTTTAAAATCCGCGAACGCGAAGTCGTTGGAAATTGTGACTTGTGACCTGAAATTAGGTCAAAAGTGCACAAGTGTACTAAAGTACTAAACGCTCCGTAAACAAAACAATGCAAATGAAATGATTGGATCTTATAAACCTTTGGAATTACTATTATTCGTTCATTTATGAGAATATTTTGCTAACAAACATTGAATGTTTACATTGAGTCAGATTCCTTTAGATTGCAATATTGCAAAGTGTTACACTTGCACTTGTACGTTAAGCTTGAGGTTCAAAGGTTCTGAAATTCCTGAAGGCCGATGTGCATGCAAAGAGGAAGGAAATTGCAAATAGGAATTCTTAGGATAAGGGTTAAGATTAAGAACAACAGAAGGGTTTATTTTGCTTTGAGTTGCATGGTGCAACGTGTAATGCACAATGTATAAAATAAATAACAGAAAAGCATTATTTTGTGTGTAGACAAAGAAAAGTGACACGAACAGTTCCTCAGAGAATGAACGTGTTCCGTGTAAGTGTATCTCGTCAGTTTCTGTTTGATTAGTCAACCGAATCGGTTTGTGTGAGAGACGCGAGGTTGCACGCGGTGATGAAGGCAAAAGTCGCAAAAGTCTCTCGTCGTTGAGGCGAATTAAGCAATGGGGCTAACAGGGTCAACAGTCTCACTTTCTCTCACTTCAATCTCATAGTCTTCAGCCATTTGAAATGCACAATTTATAAAACTTCATAAAAGCAAGTTACGAAAAATTATCTTTTAAACTCTTTCATTTGCGGAAATGAAATGATAAATGCTAACACTTCATACACTTTAACACAAGAGAGTGGGATTTTTAACAAGAATCACTTTTACGACTGCCCTCGGCACCAATAATGCAATTTTTTGATCTCATTTTTTAAAAAACTGTCATTTTTTTAAACATTTACAGAAACCTGCTGTAGCTAAACTTTCAGCTCCTAAGAGTCCTGCTAAAAAGGTGAAATTAATATTTTGTTTTCTCATTTTAGTAGTACAAGTACAATGTACAACTTCACGTACAAATAATTTTTGTTCGTTTTTACTGTGTACCTTGTTTCGATTAATGGTTGGTTTATAATTGTCCATTTATTCATTTTGTTACCTTTTCCTCTTTTTTGTTATTTTCAGACCGCCCCGGCGGTTAGAAGCGGTCCACCACCAGGTACAGAAGAATGTAAAGTCTGTGGACGATACTTCAATTCAGATCGAATTGACAAGCATCAAAGCATTTGCAAAAAGACAACAACAAAGAAACGCAAAGTTTTTGATCCAACCAAAATGAGAATGAAGGGAACTGAAGCTGAGCCTTATATTCGAAAAGTGGCAGTCCAAGCAAACAAACCTGCTGCTCCACAAGTAAGTTTGCATCGATTATTTTTATGTCGTTAGTAGCCAAGATTTACCTACAAAACAATTAGTTAGAGTATACATACAATATGAGCAGCAAATGCAGAAGTATTTTAAAAGTTCAATGTCTATTCCAATTTCAGCCGAAAAAGCAAGACTGGAGAAAGAAACATGAAGAATTCATCAAAACCATTCGAGCAGCAAAGGAGTACCAAAATCATGTCGCGAAAGGTGGGAATCCGAATGACTTGCCACCACCACCGCCAACTGACACGAGTGACTATGTTCAATGTCCTTATTGTAGTCGCAAATTCAGCGAAGGCGTTGCTGATCGTCACATTCCAAAATGCAAAAATATCAAGTCTAACAAGCGTTAATCCTGGAATCATGCAAAAATTACCTGGGCTCATTGTTAACAACATGCCATAGCCATTATGTTGTAATTTTCAACCTAAATGAATGCGTTCTACAATCATTCGGCCTATACACAAATTCGACATACGGAACACATCAATGTCCCAAAATGAAAGATATACTATAAAATGACCTTGACACTTCATTATATGCCATTAAAAATGTTCCTGAAAAGTATGACGCGGGAGCGGGACAAACAATGTGGACAGAAATCTTTTGTAATATTATATTGTCAATCATTGACATTTACTCTTAATCAAACTAAAAAAAGTACCGTATTTACTCTATTAAAAACCCAGGGTCACTAGACATTTCTGACCTCCTGAAGACTGGGTCACAAATGGAGAGTGGGTTCGTATCAGAAGGTGGGTTACTAGTCTAACTAGCA
>JABASF010003384.1:0-10470 GCA_019776145.1 Harlomillsia oculata
GATTAAATTAAATTAAATTGTAAGGTAATAATTTAAATACAATGGAATGAAGATCAAAATGATCTCAAGTAGCCCCAAACGGCAAAGCAATTGTAAAGTATTTCCGAGCTCCTATTAAATCGTATATATAGTATTAGTGCATTTAACAATATTCAGTATTATATTTAACACATAAAATTAACTCAAGCAAATGATATTAGCGAGAACAATATTAATATGAGTGATTGATTGACTCTAAAGTTGATGAAATGTGTGATTGTGAATGGTTGATTCCAATCCTCAAAAGGGAGTACTTAAAAAACTGACAAAATGTGGTAAGGTGTCCGGTCCTCCAAATCTTCTGGAGAGACGGGATTCCGCCCAATAAATAAAGAGACAAAAATAATTGACAATTTATAATGACATTTCTCTTCAATAACTTTGTGCCTTTCTTGTAGAGACCATTTATAGGGAAATTACTTTTAAAATGATGAGAGCAGTGGAAAAAAAAGTTGCGAGTATTGCTAAAAAATGTAGTTTCTATCTTCTTTAAAAAAATTATATATTTCTTATCAAAAACTTTTTGCGAATCTGTCTCTATAATTCTTTATAAAAGATCTGAACAAGTGCCTCTCAAAGATTTTACAAGAAGGTCCCATTCTTTCTATTTATTGGGCTGATATCCCTATCTTTAAAATGTAAAAGCCGGATTTAATAACACATTTTGAAGTTGAATTTTAATTTTTTGTTTCGTCTGTTTTTGAAAACTTTTTAAAAAGCTTTGGTTATTTGATTGCAATTTTATATAATCCTGTACTTTTGTATGGTTTATAAATTTAATTTTTATGGGGCCTCCTTGCTTTCAATCAATGGAGTCATTTTTGCGCTTTTCCACTGCTTCTCACACATAAATTAGATGATTTTTGTGTCAACAATGTTTCATACTAATTTAATCACACCCGTTTTTACAATTAATTTTTATGTTTTGTTTGAATTATAATTTTGATTTGTTTTTATGTTTTTTTCTGTTTGGGTTGAATGGCTCTGGTTTGGAATTGGATCGCCGCTGCGCTGGAATTTGTATCATTATTTTGGAAAAATCATATAATGCAAAAACAATGATGATGAAAAACTGAAAATGATATGTCAACGTTGACTTCATGACCATTTTCACTCATGTGACCAATTCCATGTTGGGACACACAGGCACAGCCTATTCCTGTGGACCTAATTACAAAAGTTGGTGGAAGTCGAGTTGCCGTGTCTCCAATTGTCACAGTCGAGCCCAGAAGAAGGAAATTTCACAAACCCATCACGTTGACCATTCCAGTGCCCAAAAGTCAAGATCCTAATTCGTCCTTACGATTACTGTGTTCAATTACAGGTGAGTCCTTCATTTTTATCATTTTTGATCCAATAATTACCTGGTAATTACGTAATTTATAGCATTGCTCATATTCATGTCTACGTGATTTGACGTAATTAAACGTGTGCTACCGTCTGTCTTCGTGTTCAAGTTGAAATGGTAAAGCATAGTATCTGTCGGTTTTTGTCGTTTTGACGTTTTATGTGCTATTTTCGTTTTTAAAAGTACAGAACTGTAATAAAGTACATTGACAACTTCATCGTAATTAACTGGAATTATCGTAGAGAGAATGTGGTACTGTGAATCTTTAGCTAATAGCTATAATATAGGAATAGGAACATTCCATTCAGTTTTTCAAAAAGTGCAAAATATTTAATATTGACTTGATCATAATTGTAGGTTTGTCATTGTTTTTATTCGTTTCGACATGATTATGATTCCCTTTCCCTCATTTAACATGATTACGATTACTGATTACGAAACTTGTTCTTTGGGTTGTGATTTTGTTTCGATTTTTGATAATGAATTTAGACTTTGGAAGACTATAGGACTAGGTGACTAGACCATTTGGTAGTGGAATTGTGAAAATGGGAATCAAAATGTATAGTTAACTCATGTCATTGTATTAGTATAAGGCGATTTTTGAAAATAATTCGAAGAACAGGCTGAAAGCGAGTAAATTAGTTACTTTAGTGGGGAATTTGAGAGTTTTCCATGTTTTCCATGTTGCATTCATTAATTTGATTATGATTTTTTTTATTGAGTGAGACTCGATCCTATTCTGACTTCTTTCCGGTGACCGTCTCGTTAACTGCTTTTGCTTTGAATGTAGTTTGAACAAAAATATTCATTAATTTTTGGTGGTGATTAATGATTATTAAGAAATAATAATTATACTAACTCTCACGTTCATCTTGTGCCGTATTGTGTATTGTAATCTGTAATAATGGTGTATGGTACTCTGGTACTAGTACTTTTCTCTTACAAAAGTGAAGTAAATCTCACGATACCCCAAACTGTTTCTTAATTAAATGTTCTCCACATTGTGTACTTTAGACTTTAACGTACAAATAATTCTTTTGAACCTATTTTTCTCTTTTTTATTTCTTCCTAAAATGTCTTCTATTAGAAATAAGTAATCGGAATTTTAACTGAAAATCCCGTATTAGTTAAATATTTAGTTTTTCAAAAAAACAATGTGTAGAGAGTTTGATTGATTTGCTAATTTTCTTTTAACCTGTATTGTTTGGGCTTACTGAGTGCAGGCGTGTTTCGGAAAAGATCTCTGAAAGGTAAAAAAACAATCTCTTCTCCCTTTTCTCATTAGAATTCTATTCTTTACAAAACAAAAGCAATAACCAAACGAAAAAAAGAAACGTTTGAAAAAAAAACTTTCTCTCTCATCTCTTATAAAAAAGCTGTTTTCTCTTGCACTCTTTGCATTTTTCAATTCACTTTTTGGTTGTTTTCTTTTTCAGTTCCATTTTCCAAAAATACCCATCAGCATCATTTGGCATCATTCCTTAAAATACTGTTTAGAATAATTTAAAACATTAAAAATAAACTCAGCTTCTTTTTAAATCCTTAATTTTAGTAAAAATCACCCCCTTTTAAAAAATCGGCTATGTTATTGTTATTACTTTCACTGGAAACGAGTTGAATTGATAATGCGCTGGAATCTAAATTATATACATTCCGATGCCACAGAATTTCTGATTTTGCGGATTAAATAATTTAATTAAAACAATTATCAAGTTTGTTACCAAAACGAGTAAGTTTCAGTTAGTTCAGGAATGGTTTTGGTTTTGGTAAACATGTTTCTTGAAAGTCATTTTTAGAGACTGAATTCGAATTCGGTTCAGAAATTCAGAATTAATAATCGAATATATGGAATTCAGGTTCAAGTTTCAACTTGGATTTGAAGTTTATAGTATATGATATATGACAATATGACCCCTTTTTAAACGACTTTTTACTGATCCACTCAGGTTTTATGTACTAATTAAAATGATTTTATTAAAAAACAAAAAATCTCAAATCCTTTCACACTTGTTGAGAGTTTTGCAATTGATGTGTCTATGTCGTGTGTCCAAGTTTTCCAGTTTCCATCCGAATTTCTAAAATCCTAAAAAAATCCAAGTTTTTTCCAACAATATTGAAAGGTTTGCGATCTTTGTGATTGTCCATTACACGCTGCACTGCAGTAAGCCACTTGTGTCTCAATCTAAAAAATGAACAATTTGGGTTTGACATTTTTTAAAAATTAATTGATTGTTCTAAATTATAATTTGTGCTGCACTTTCTTTGTCCGTATGTTTCTTGTTTTGCGGGAACAATGATTGATGTTTGGTTTTGGAAAAGCGCCGGCGATTGTGTATAAAAAATACGCTTCATGATTGGGAATTGCGGCTTCTTTGTATAAATAGCATAGTGTATAGTCATTCATGTTTGATTATTATTTTTGTATCGTGGTTGGTTATAAAAATTATATTTTGATAGATTTCTTTTGTTAATTTGGATCATAATAACCGTGAAAAGTTCTTTGTGAAAGCTACGAGTTGTGCATGAATTAGGCAAAGTAGCACTATGTGTGACTTGTATAGCAATAGTGCATGTTTGATCAAAAAAGATGATTCGCGTAGGTGAGAAGAGGAAAGTGTTTGATTAAGTATTTTTTGGTAACGTTTCGTCATGTGAAATCTATTGTGAAATGACATCTTGATGTGATAGTTTGTGAATTAATCAATGGTTGCTTTTTGATTTGTGGTTGTCGTTTGATTAGGTGGGACGACTAGGGCACAATGGGAAGATGTCACGGGCTCGACTCCTTTGACATTCGTAAATGACTGCGTTTCTTTCACCACGACTGTGTCGGCACGTTTTTGGCTTGTCGATTGTCGACATCCGAGTCATGATGTGACCAGAATGGCTACTGATTTGTACCGAGAGGCCATCCATGTACCCTTCATGGCAAAGTACTATACCATTACAGTGTCACTTTCTTCATGACATAAATGAAAATGAATTTTCATGAAATTGTTTTTTTTTTGAAATCAGGTTTGTCATTTTCTCCAAGAGGATTGAATTGACCGAAGCCCGTCTCCGGGTATTTTGCATGACGGATGACCGTGAAGAAAAAACTTTGGAAGGTAAGAAACCTGGTTTGAATTTTGATGTCAGACTAGTAATGAAATGCAAATCGTTTAGTATTATAAAATTTAATTTTTATGTGAAAACTAGGACAAGAAAACTTTAGCGAAGTAGCCAAAAGTCGAGATGTTGAGGTACTCGAAGGAAAACCACAATGGATAGAAATGGCAGGAAACTTGGCTCCCGTCACCAAGTCGGGTGAACAACTTCGACTCAAGTTCTTTGCATTTAGAGAAAATCGACTTCCGTTCCTCGTTCGATTACGTGATTCCAATTCGGATGCTGTTGGCCGCATTATCTTTATGAGGGAGTCTAAGGTAATTACCTTAAACAGTTTAGTTATAATGACAGTTGTAAATGTCATTTCGCTCAGTAACGTATATGTATATCATTTCATGCTTTTACAGTCAAGTCAAAAGAACGAGTTAGGTCCTGTGTGTAACCTGAATATTGTCCTGCCTGACCAAATACTGCCAGATGAACCGTCAGCCCCGCCATCAATGTCTTCATCGCCGAGACTACAACTCCATACTACGAACCGATACAACATTAAAAACGTGGCCTATTCTTCCACACCAAAGCAAAGTCTTTTAACAACTGGTCCTGGAGAGATCCATAAGGCAGATCTGAAGATTTCTGACGTAGCCAACCTACTCGGTGACGACTGGATTCCACTTGCAAGGCACTTAGGAATTGCAGAACCAGATGTTGCGATAATTGAAGCAGAATATCCTCAAAGCCCACACCAACAGGTAATCATAATGAAAGCCAAATAACGTATAAATTCTTACATTCTGATAATTAACACATTACTGGTTGATTTGAATACTTGATTTCATAATTTAAATTGTTTCAATAGGCTACTGTGATGCTTCGGCTATGGATGCAACAAGCTGGGGACCGAGCTACGGGGAATACTTTGGAGAAAGCATTGAATTCCATTGGTCGTGTAGACATAGTGTCGAAGTGCATTGGAAACGTGGCTCCTGTGACAGATGCATCTGAGAAACTCATCGCCCAAACACATGTAGAAAGTGTGAAAGGAATCGAATCTCAAATTATTCAAGTCCAGAAGCACGATAAGCGAAACTTGAGCTTAGATGTCAGCTACGATGAACAGGACATAATGAAGGTACGTGAGAAGGTACGACAGTTAATTAAATGATCATTAAAAATTGCATGCATATTCAAAGCACTCTGACCTGACAAACCTTCAGCTTTCAATAGTGAAAAATGACATTATCCGAAACTGAACAAGAATGTCAAAACAAAGTTTTTGTACCTTGGTTTTAGGAGCGTTTTCAACGCCATACGTACGATCTCTTTTGCATTGTTCACCCTTACGGCGGTACGACCTCCGGTTTTGAATTTTGATCTCAAAACTCAAGGCAGATTTTAGTTCAAGATTTTCTCAATCGTAATTATTATTGCGATTTCGTTGCGTCAAAGTGTCAATCACATTTTTTTGTTTTATCAAGTGTTCTGGAGATTAGCCAATAAGTAATGTATCAGTTTATTCCCTCTCCTGCAATCGTGCTTTGTGATTCCTCTTCTGTTTGCGTAAATTATTCACTATTTTAATAAAAATGCTATAAAGAGATGGATTTTAAATTTTGTCACAGGATTCTGAATCACTTGAGGAAATCTCACAGCCAGAAGCAATGAGAGCCAAAGTACGTGTACGAAGTAGGAGTCCTTCGGAAGAAGTAGCCAAAAACATTATGACTTCATCTTACGAACGAGAGGAGCAAAAGTACGTGGCTGAAGAGAAAGTATGCCCCAAAGGTAAGTTGCAAAAATCATTTTTTGAGTGTTGTGAATTTAAGTTAACTTAGTTAACAGTTTTTTGCGTATAGTTTGACAATTTATCGAAGCTCAAGCTAAAATTAGTTCACTCGTGGCATATCACACACGTAATTCAAACGACGGTTTGTATGCTGAACGAGAGATTTTTTATAGTGGCTGAACAACCCTCGTTCGAAACATCTCAAGCTTTTGTGTGTCTGTGGTGGCTAAGCATAAAACTAACTTTATTATGAGTTTTGGTTTGTTTATCCTTAGAATTTTGTATTTAATTTCAAATTATATGTTTTAAGTTGTTTTGCTCAAATTATTTTAGTTCAATAAGATGTGATATTTTATTCTGTTCATATTTTCGAGTGGTTGACCTTGGGTTACGATTGAAGCTAGCATGTGAAACTACACAAGTCGCGCAAATTGAAACCTCCGTGCAGCTTTAATTCAATTTAAAAAGAGCTTTAATACGGAATCACCAATCCAAATTGCTTTTAAGCCTCTTTCCAACGCAATTATTCCCGTGACCTCGTTTCATAAGGCAGGGAACACCGAAACCGAAACACGTATTGTTTTGTGATTGTGACGTCTTTTGCTTCCGTTTGTACATTCCAGTCATATGGATTCACACTTAAACTTGTCCAATGTCTTTATTTTTTGTGAGCAGTCTTTGTCCGTGTCCTGTTTTCAGTATTCGTCTATTGGTTTTTGAATTCACAAATAGTAGACTGACTCTATGGAATTCACAGGGTCAATCCAATTATCAAATTCGAGGATTATAATTATACGTCTTTTTACTTTGTTCATGTTATGTCGGCTCCCTGGATTCAGTTTTTCAGTATAGACTCAGGACACTATTGATTGTACTCGTATAAAATTGTCTTTCGTCTTTCTAGAAGTATTCGTTTTTGTTTGTGGTTTTAACTATACATTAAGTTGTTTATTGTCTTGTCAGTAAGTACCGTTACGTGTTATTGCTGAGTCAGTTAATCTTAGTTAATATTTATCTTGTCAGTAAGTACCGCTACGTGTTATTGCTGAGTCAGTTAATCTTAGTTAATATTTAAGGTAAGCCCATTTCAAAATTTCAATGAAAAGTCCAAAAACATGTTGTTTTCACCCCGAGCAGAAGCAGAAGTGCAGAAGCAGAGCAGAATTGTGCATTTGAAATTCAATTCGAATGCGAATCTCAAAAATTATCATTCTATTATTACGATCATGCACGGAGGTTTGCAATGCTTTAAAAAGCTGTGTGAGTGGGAGAAATGGTGTGATTTTATTAGGAAACTCAATCAAGAACACAGGGAAAGTTCAGAAGCTGTCCAAGACTGAATGGTTTCATACACATTTGAGTTCAATTCGTTCAGATGCAGATGGTGTAATTGCATTTGCCATGCCCTGCGACACTGCTTTACTTTCACCTTTCATGTAACTTTATGGATCGCATTTTGTACGTGCCGCTGAGAAATCTCATTATAGGGGCTGAATGACATTGAAATTAATGCAATTGCAAAGGGTAAAGTTAATGAATTCCTTTCAATTTCTTTTACAATTTGGTTATCAGATTTGGTTCGGAGTCACTTTTCATTTTTCAATGATTGTTGAGTAAATATTAAATGAATTAGAAAAATTAGATTAGTTGATAAAAACCATGGTGCAATTTTTTTTGTATTATTTTTTTATGTTTCAATTTCCCCTTTTGCAATTTTATAATTTAATCTTATAAAACTAACAAATATTGAACATTTCAAAAGAAATTGCTATCATTATCATGACAGTTCATTCAATTGATAATTTGATTCACTTTGCCACTTGTAACATGTAAATTATACGCTTTGACAAGGAAATCTTGAGGGGTAGTGTGTATGTATGGAAATGGGAAATGGGACTTGTTGTTGAATGGTGATTGTGTCCTCACTATGGTGTTTTTCACTGTGGTGTTTCACAGTCCACTGGGATGGTCAAAAGGAGCGCGAGACCAAAACGGTGGACCGTTCTAAGTCGGAAGATTCGGTTGGAACTCCAGAAAAGACAAAGGCTGAGAAGGAAGAGACGGAGAGTCAGAGTGCCCTTTATGACACAGGGATTAGCATGACCGCAACCCGAGATAGGGAACCCATAATGAGTGATACAGAAGGGGAAATTTCAGATTTTAGTTTAACATCTCCGAAAAAGGATACAGGGAATAGATTTGTAGTTACTCGATCCCTCGATGGTTTCGACTCATTGGAAGGAAGTGGAGCTGAAATCTTGGCTGTGGGAATGGAAGACCATTCTTCCGAAGCTTCTGCGACATTCCAAGCCCCGAGTCCCGTTGAATCTAACATTACTATGACTTCGGAACCACATGGTGACTTGGGTACTTTGGAACTGGAGATGGAAATTATGCTAGTTGACAAAGCCTGCAGTCCTCTACAATTTGGGACTCCGGAGAAACCGGAAACCATGTCGAGAGCGCAACAAATGTCCTTTGAAGCTGTGGAAGTTTGTGTGGGCACTAGTCCTCTTGAATGTCAAGCCAAGGACGTCCTTACACAATTACACAATTTAACCACGCTCCCAATTGCAGATGAGGATATATACAAAACTTTGACAGACCAAGTTGCTGCAATGGAAACAAAGGCTACTGCTGCACAAGCAAGAGGACAGGAGAAAGGAGAAGACAAGCACAAACCTACGCAAGAAACACCATCAGTTGCCATTAAGATTTTACCATTTACACCCGAGAAAAAGCGAAGCATTTCGGACGCTAGTCCACCCAGCGGAGCTGCAACTGCTGCTCGTTTGGGTTCAGTTGATGACGAAGAAATGCAATTTGATTTAAGCATTGAGGATGAACCTCTGTCTGCTGCTCAATCTTCAGAAACTGACCAGGTAATTAAAAAATCAGGAGAAGAAGGAGACGTTTTTATTAAAAAAGATGAAACAGACGCTTCAGTTGAGTCAGTGCACGTCACAATCATTCAAAGTGAACCTGAAGCCAAAGTACCTGAAATGCGCTCAGAACGAATTGACAAATCCGAGACAACCGCAAGATTATTCATCTACGATTACGAAGACTGATGACGAGTTAGTTCAGAATCAATTTACAGCTGTGATAACTGAAACTACGCATGTTGAATTAGAAACGACGGATATTATCAGGGAAAAACCTTCTTCTCCGGCTACGACTTTTGTTGAAAGCACTGCTACAACCATTGTAGCACGAAAAGCTTCAGTGGAATCTCCCGATAGCTGAGAAAAAGGATTTACCTGAAAAGTCAAAGCAAGCAGCTGTTGTAAAAATAACGGAGAAAGAGAAGATACCGTCAAAACCGACACAAAAAACTGTCGCGCAATTAGTCATAGAAAAAGAAGAAACAAAATTATCAGATGAAGATAAATCTGTATCCACTTCAGAAAGTCCTCCGACTGTTTTGGAAACTAAATCAGATGAAGAATTGAAGGAAGCACTTGATTCCAAATTGAAACAAATTGCTGACGAAACTGCTGCTAAAAAACATGATATTGTTAAACCACCTAGAAAAACCAAGGAAGCTGAAAAGGTAGAGTATAAAAAGCCGGGAACCACTGCCACTGACGATGATGCAAGCGCACTGCCAGCATTGACAATAGACCATCCATTAACTGAGAAAGAGAAAGCAAAGTCATTAGAGGAACTTATTGAATTGAAACCTGAAAAGCTACAAGCTGAGCTGAGTCCAAGCCCGACTCGGGAAATTACCGTTTTGGAACGACAAGGGAGTCGAATTGAAATTGTTGACTTGACGTCTCCTGAAACAGATAAATCTGAGACTGTTCTCAGAGAGAATCTGACTTCGGCAGAGAAACTGGCACCTTTGTCTCCTGCTGTTACACCTGCAGAAGTTCAGAAATTTTTTAGTTCAGGTAAACCTGAATTTGAAGGACTCATGTCGCTTAGTCCAACAGGAATTGCTAAGCCAAGCGTTTCCACTGTTGAACCTAAGGAAGACATTCCCAAGATGAGTGTGAAAGTTGAAGGATTGCAAGAAGCGTTAGAAGATGTGGTTCAAACGGAAGAGAAAATTTTCCAAATAATGCAAAAACCATTGCAAAGGAAATCGTCTGAGGGCAAAAAAGTGGAGGAACAAGAAGTGACAGTATCCAAAACAATTTCTGGACAAATTGAAGCTACTCCTACGGGGCTAATTGCGACAACT
>JABASF010003385.1:0-10465 GCA_019776145.1 Harlomillsia oculata
TCACTATTAATTTGGACTCTATATTTATCTAAATTCACTGAGGTATGCAGTATAGGAGTCTTGCTTTTTCTTAAAATATTCAAACTGTCGTTTTGTCCACTGTTTGTTATCACTTTTTAATCTCTCTGAATAAAATATAATTAACAGCGCTACTTTGAAACATTCATCCTTAACTGATTGGATTGGTACGGTAATTCCACGTTTGTACAGCATATTCAGGTTTTTCAGGTTTGGTTTGCAACATGTCCCTCCAATTGATTGCGGTAACGGGTCATAGACCCCATTATTCACGTCTAGTCTTGTAATGGCATGCACTTTCACGTTACTACCAAATTCTGAGTAGACGTTGAGCGCGTCAATGCAATAAATCATGTTATAAAGTATAAAATTGTGGACTTCCTTTTTGTTGTTTAATAACGCCCGTTTCGCTCGAACGGAAAACGGTCGATAGGCCAGAAAACTTTCCGTCTGAACTTCTAACACGAGATTAAGAACAGTGTACATTAACGTTTGTCTATAGATTTCCAAGATTTTGTTTAGTAGTTCTTTTAGATGTGGAAGAGCTATGTTGAACGCATGTTCAATGGTCTTTGTTTCCCCTTCTTCAAACTCCATACGAGAATCCAAAACCGAATTTCCGTGAGCCGCGTTTACATTCCGAAACCGGTTTTGAGGGTTAAGGCGTGGGAGCGTGTATGAAATATTACTTGATCTGGCACCTCCGACGAAGTCCGCAGTACAATATCTCCAATGTGAATATACTACCGGAACTTCTTCACGACACCGAAAACACCGATGACAACTCTCAACGTGGATTTCGAGGGTACTTTTTTTACCCGTCCGAAACTTACAAAGTTTGCACGTCAACATTGTGAATAACACTAAGTGCATTTCCAGTGAATTTAGATAAATATAGAGTCCAAATTAATAGTGAATAAACTACATATATCTTATATTTGTAATTATTGTTTAGGCGGGAATAACATTGAAACTCGGATGAAGGTGAGAAGTCAGCTATCGATGTCATAATCAAATTATGCAAATTAAGCACTATGCAAATTGCTTTCATTCCTGCAGCGTAACACAATGCATGTAGTTTTGGCGCGCTTTGTGCAATCAACCCAATACATATGAGCGAGCATATACTTCTTTGTCATATAATCATTTCCCACCCACTTTCCCCGACAGTACGTTTTTTGGTGTAATTGCGAAAAGATAGCACTCCACAATGGTCCGAACAATTCGTCTTACGTGGCAAATTCCACGACAAAAAATGAAACCGTCCAACGGTCTCATTCTCGCATTTAATAAGTTCCACAAAAAAAAGAGGAAGTCTCGCAAACAAAGAAAGCTGAATCCTTCTAACGCTAAACGATCATGAATCAAGCGGGAGAATTTTTGTATAAAACCCGAGATTCAATCTGGAATATTCATCATTTCTGACATATCACTCAAGAGTCAACATCTGAACTTTTCTGCCATGGACTTGAGCTACGACGACTTGGTTGCTGGTGTCCGGACTCACTTCCCGGTTGCTGAGAGCGACTTTGAAGAAGTAAAAGAAGACTCCTATTGGCTAACGGACGTCTACGAAGCGAAATCGGCCGACCTGATGGCAAAGGTTAGCTTTAACGAAAATCAGAAAACGTATTACGTTTACGTCAAGAAAGCTGCCAAGGACACTAAATCTTTTCATAAGATTACAAGCCACGAGCTTCCAAGTGTCATTCAAGCTGTTACTACGCTTCTTCAGAAGAGTCGGTCTCATCCAGAGAAGATCAAAGGAAAAGTGACCGAATCTGATCATCATAAGGATTCATTCTGGACTTCCTCTGAGACGCTGTCTTCTACCGAGAACACTTTTCGAATGAGACTTGTTTCCAATCCGCGCGGCCCAACTCTGGTCTTTCAGACGCATGTCCCAAAAACTAATAAGGACTACCAAAAACCATGGCAAGGACCGACATTTTTTTGCAAGGGGACTTCGGCACAAGTGGAATTTTGGAAGATGCTGAATGCCTGTCAAAGGGACATCTTGAAGATGGGCGGTGAACCGGGCGTAGTCAAAGATTAATCTTTTTGACATTTTTGTTTGGAATGTTTTTGAAATTAATAAAAATTCTGTTTTCAGTTGTTATTTAAAAGACGACTAATTACTTTTGGAGAATTTTTAATTGACCTAATTGGCATTGCAGTTGAAATGGTGAATCATAAATAGCCTAAAATTAATGAATTTCATGAAAATGAAACTGTCAATGAAGTAACCCTGTCATAGTAAAGTATTGAACAAGCATGAAATTGGCATTGCATAGATACAAAAGCAAAACTAACAAAGTCAGCATGAATTTCAGGAGATTATGTTTATCAGAATAGTGACACTATCAAAGTCAAAGTGAAATATTATGCATGTGTTTGCAGTTTTATACGACTCACTGGCACGATTATCATTCCCTGAACATACATAAAACATTAAACTACTACGACTAAAAGCAAAAATGACAAAATCAGCATGAATTTCAGGAAATTACCTTTACCAGAATAGTGACCCTACCAAAGTCAAAGTGATATAATATGCATGTGTTTGCAGTTTTATACGACTCACTGGCACGATTATCATTCCCTGAACGTACATAAAACATTAAACTATTAAACTACTACGACTTAAAGCAAAAATGACAAAATCAGCATGAATTTCAGGAAATTACCTTTACCAGAATAGTGACCCTACCAAAGTCAAAGTGATATAATATGCATGTTTTTGCTGTCTTATACGACTCATTGGCACGATTATCATTCCCTGAACTGTAAATAAAACTTTAAACTACTACGACTAAATGCATAAATGACAAAGTTTGCATGAATTTCAGGAGACTACCTTTACCAGAATAGTGACCCTACCAAAGTCAAAGTGATATAATATGCATGTGTTTGCTGTTTTATACCACTCATTGGCACGACTATGTTTCTTTGGACTTCATATAAACCTTTACACTACTACGACTAAAAGCGTAAATGACAAAGTTTGCATGCAATTCACGAGAACACCGTTATCAGAAGAGTGACCCCACCAAAGTGAAAGATGTGTTTGCAGTCTCATACTGTTCGCTGGCAAGGCTGTTTCCCTCAACTTTTACTTTAAACAACTACGACTGATTAATAAATGATAGTATAAACACAACAAACATAATGAGTTACATTTTTGGGATGCTGTGGTTTATTACAATTGTTAGGCCAAATGAAGACAAAAATGATACATAAAATTTTAAGGTGGAATGAAACGAAGTGTATGAGTGAACGAATGAGTATTTACTTCCGTTTGGATTGACCCTTCTTGGAATTATATTGTTCCTCGTCAGAACTGGAATCACTCTCTGGTTGTGGTCGAACATCAGCTTTGGACTTGGATTTCAAGTACCGATGAGGTTTCAGCTCTAACTCTGTGCTAGGGCGAACGTCGTCTGGGCCTGATGTAAGCCACGGCTGGTAATTCGGGTCAGTATTCATCCAGTGATGACCAACCACGGGAACAGTGCTTGGATGACTTTCCCGATCCCGGGCTACATAATCCCAATGGTCACGTCGGCCCTTGGCGGACTTGAAACGCTGGTGACAAGTGCACCAGTAGTACTTCTGAGTGCGCGGCTCACCCTCGGGAGGTGAAGGATGACGGCTTTTGCACGAATGATTGTGCACTTCCTTGTGACCGCAAACTGGGCAGTTTCGGAATGCCTCTTGCCTATGGTCATCCTTCCAGTGCTTGGTCATTTTCCACAGGTTCCGATTGCACCGGTTGCAATTTGGATACCGGCACCAAAACAGTCCGTGTTGATCCAATCGAAGATGAGATCGAAATCCGTGATCTCTATCAGACTCGTCCGGAGGCCCCAACTGCGGTGGAAAGAAGCGTCCTAAAAGTCATAAAAGAATAAACTGTGAGCAAAATGCACAATACCATATCTAGTAATGTCATGTCAGCTGCCGCTACAGCTTTGTGCTCAAGCTCGTTCTTATATGCTGTCACTGGAATAAAAAGCCTGGCTACGGCATAAAAAAGCTTGGCTACGGCATAAGGAAGCATGACTACGGTATAAAAGAGTGCTGTCACTGGAATAAAAAGCCTGGCTACGGCATAAAAAAGCTTGGCTACGGCATAAAGAAGCATGACTACGGCAAAAAAGAGACTGGCTACGGCATAAGAATGCTTGGCTACGGCGTAAGAAAGCATGACTACGGCGTAAAAAAGCCTGGCTACGGCATAAGAAAACCTAGCTACGACATAAGAAGAAAGAATAAACTATAAGAAAAATGCACAATATCATCAGTCTTGTGTACGTATGTGTAGAACGTCACTTACGTGTAAAGTTCACAGCGTCCGCAAGTCTTTGTTCTTCTCGGCCTTGTTCATCCGCTATATTGGCCACCATTTCCGTGAGTCTTGAGATCTCAGCATCTTCCGCAACTTCCTCATCCAAATCCAATGTTGATGGCTGTGCAGCACTGCCGTCAACAGCCCCCGAGTTGGTCACATTGCCCAATGCAAAGTGTTCTCTCAGTGCGTTTCCAATGGTACACCGAGCATGAGCGTGTCTCACTTGATCATCAAGTGCAAACTGGTAAAGCGGTTTATTCACCTCAAAGTAATTTCGCAGATCATCCCTTGGGACTTGTTCCAGTTGCTCCAATTCTCGTGCTCCAAGAAAGCCTTCCGAATTCGCAAGTCGGACAAAGACCAGCTCACTGAACTCTTCAAAGCCGACTTCAGCCTGGCATCGCTCCGTTCTGTCCACTTGCTTCTGGCTTCGGAGCACCCGTTTTGATGTTCGTATCCGATCCGAGTCGTCCGGTGATGTTGATGCAGCTCGCTTATCCAGTGGTACAACGAGTCTCCTTGCTTGGTCTCTTGCGACATATTCCATAAATTCCCGATTCAGTCGCTCAATATTCTCACCAACGACCAACTGCCTAGACGGACCGGGCTCATCATTTATTGGTGCTGGGGTCACTTGTACAACCGGGAGTAGATCACGTTGTCCGGGCCCCAGAGGGAGTAATTTTTCGGCCATGGAGCTTGCCATGGCTGCAGTAACATCCTCCGTATGAGTTTCCAAGTCCCGAACATCCATAAGACTCCGGTATTCCGGCGGCGGAATGAGTGGGGTTACATTGCCCCTTGGCGCAGGCTTGAAACGTAAGTCCCATATTCCTGTGTCAGGATGTGTTGGAGATTTCGGAGGCGTTGTAGCTTTACGCACTGTCGAAAACAACACAATATCCGATGACTTGCGAAGGGGCGCCTGTGGCAAGGCCGGTGGCAAGGGCGGGGGCACGGCCTGAGCCCGCCGAGCCTGAGATCTTGTCATTGCCGGAGCCGCGTCCACATTCTCAGGGACTTTGGCAGAGAAGAAGTCTCCTTGCAGCCTTTCTGCTTCTGTCAACTTCTTTTTGGCAACTTTCTTGGGCTTTAAAATGTGACGAGGAGGATCTTCTCGCTTCTCTCCCCATCCGTGCACTTTGACGGTGACGATCGGTCCGTCTTCGATATTGGCTTCTGTCACCGATGATGCTGCTGTTGTTGCTGGGGTCAGAAACTCTGCCTCTCCGTCTGATGTAACCGGCGAATGTAATGGAGGCGATAATGCAGGGGTCACTTCTCCTTGCTGTGATGCCTCATCATCAACTGGAACATTTTGGACTTCATCCACATTGGTAGTGGGAATATACCGTGGCCGTTCCAGGAATGCAATTGTCTTGCTTATGCTCACAAGCAATGCTTCTCGTTCAGTGCGGGACAATTCCTGTCTTGCGGCAGCAGCATCCTCAGATGATAATTGGACTTCATGTCCGGCTGATTCCGACGACACATGCAGTGATGACTGGTCCGAACTCCCAGATTCGTTCTGTGAACTTTCATGCCGTGTCCGCATGAGTACTCGCTTTTTCAAAGGAAGTCCCTGATCAGAAAGTACCGAGGAAGGGGATTCTTCCATCGATACTTCAGCAGAACTTGGTTGTTCCGGCGGGGAATGTGGGCTGTAGTCAGACGGTAAATCACGGTTGATCCTTCGATTACAGCTCGAACAGTTCGGATCTGGCTGAACGTGTGAGCATTCTGACTCAGTTCCGCTTGAATCCGAAGGTCGTACCGGTGAGGGCACTCTGATGACATCTGAAAATGGAAACATGAGTTCAAGTTAAATTTAATATTTTGAATCAAAAGGATGAATTAAATCTAAGATTTCTTACCATAAGCTGCAGAAATTGACTTTAGGAGGTTTGCAGGATCCATAAGTCCCAACGGGTCATAGATTCTGCGGTACTTTTCCGACATTTGAGCTATAAAGTACATAAAAAATATCCATTTTAATCAAAAGAAACCTTTAAAATGAACACAATGAGCTTTTATGCCAAAAGCCGCTCCGATTCTCATTTTTGAATCAACTGGGGTCACTCTGATGGTAAATCATAAAAGTGCTTTTTGATGCAAAAACTTACGTTCATTCAAAAGGACCGCATCCTCGTCCATGTTTGCCAATCTTGTACGAAGATCTCTGGCCTTGCCACTATCCAAAAACTCTGTGAAAGTTAAAGTATATTGTCAAACCGTCCTTGCAATGACTATTTGGCTATTCTATGGTTTTGTCAAGTTTTGGGCTTACCAGTGGTAGGCAAAGGCAAAGTTGTAGGCAGCGTTGTTCGCCTCTCCGGTTTTGATATCGGTTGTATGTCATCATCAAGAAGTCTTGTTTTAACAATTCTTCGCCCGTCTCTTGTATGTGAGAACCTGCTGTCGTACGGTCCCGTGGTTGATCCATTGTCACTGACTGCGTATCCTGGCATCGGAGTCCTGTTCCCAATATGCGCTCTAGTCTCCGCGTTTACGCGAGGATCTTTGGAGCGATCGTACGCAGGCCGGGCAGGTTCCGGAGGCGGCATTCTGATTGAATCAGCGAGCATTGCTACCTCTTGCTCTAACGGTGACTTAGGGCGTGGCGGGGTATTGAATGCAGCTAAGGTTTCTGCAACCATTTCATCCGTCAGAGTAACCCCTCCTCCTCCTCCTCGATGGTCGTCGTTGTCATCACCATCATCAGCAGATCCATCATGAGGTGGGTCGTTAGGAGGATCGTCACGGGGTGTTCGACGAAGTGGGGGCTGCTCATCTTCACTATCAGTATCTTCATAGCCTGTCATTTCCGGGTCTTTGAGAATTATGGGTTCCTTTAGGCTTTTGAAGTGCTCAGAAATGTCCTCATACGTCCTTTTCCCAAACGTGGTTTTTCCATCATGTCTTGGCTGACGGGTGATGATTTCCGGCCGATTCGGAAAGTATGAGTGGTAAAGTGATATCAACCTTTCCTTGTCAGTTGGAATCATTGCAGGCCAGTTGACCTCATGTTCCTGGCAGACGGTGTAGTTGATATCCCCTGTGAGATCCCTCATCATAAGTTGATACTTGGCAAGGATGTCTTTAAGGGCGTATCGGATCTCCGGGAAATATGTTACGGTAGTTTCCTTCGACCGTGCTTCATCCGCTGCTGCCGCCCAATTGCCAAGAGCTATCTGGTACAATTCGTCAGTTCGAAACTGGGTGCGTCTTGGAGCCGGACGAGGAGCATTTGAACACCTGCAAAGGGAAATGGAACTTTAAACTTAAAGTGGTTATAATGAAAATATGTGAGACATTTTAATTACCGTCGTGAATAGCCCATGTATGCTTCAAGCTCATTCTTATAGGTGTTGAAATCGCCAGCGTTCTTTGGTCCATAATTATCGGGGTAATCATACAACAGCTCCGACACTGGAGGGCAAGTGCAATGATTCGTTTCGAGCACCTGACGAATGCCTTCAGCATCCTCAGGTAAAAAGTTGAAAGACAACGAGATGTTCTCTCCCGTTGATAAGACTTGATGGAACACTCCAGGCGGACTGTGAATCAAAAAATTAAATTCAAAATGAACATTAAGACTTTTGGGGCGGTCTATGACTTTCGAGGAAAAGGGAAGAGTAACCCTAGTTAGTTCAAACAGACTTTTGAATGAGAACTTACATATAAATGGCTTCGCCTTCCCGAACTGTCACCAAATAGTAAGGAATTTGATTGTCCTCGAGCCACTTGACGGTTAGGAAGACATTCTTTTGATGTGCTAAGCCGGGACACACAGACCCCCGAGATGCGGCCAAAGCACGAAGCAATTCACGTTTGCATTGACTAGGAATGAGTATCCTGAAAGAACCCAAATCAAAGTTAAACAGAATGATGCGTAACTGATGATACTTTTCATAACATTATAAAAAGGATTTACCATTGTTTATGTCCGGTTATTTGAAAGTTGACAGACGAAAATGACTCGTCTTCCATGTGTAACGGAGCAAAAGTCAACATCTTTCCTGTCAACTGAAAGTACGGAGCAAAAAATGCAGTCATTGCGGGTGGAAGCATACTTCCAGGATCCAGCCAATTCATTGCAAATCCAAGTGCCTTTTCCAGCTCATTGGACACTTTCATTTTCTTGATGTTGTAGACGCAGGAGTTGGAGTACATGGTCCGGATGGGATCTCCTCGACTCATTGCAGTGTCCAAGTAGGCAAAGGCTTCTGCTGCAGTTTCGTTGCCATCGGAACGAGGATTTTGAAAACTGAGAACAATTGTCAACATGAATATAACACAGATATGAGGATATGTTTATACAATAAAAGTCATTTCACAACTTACTACGGCCGTGTCACAGTCCGAAGACGCTTTCCAGTCATCCGTGTCTTGGAATTTTTTGATGAGACGACATAAATGTTTTCATCGGCCTGGGATTTTCTTAAATGCATGATTTTCGGACTATAGTCCACCAGGTTTTTCCACACTTCTTCGCCAGCTTTGGCCGTATCTCCGCCTTGCTTCCGCATACAGTCCGAGACCTTAAAAAGGGCGAATGGAAACCCACTTTCCTGGTGAACTTGACTCATTCTTTGTAGAAAGAATCCCGGGTCTTTCTTAATACAATCCTCCCTTTTGAGGTCAACAACGGGAGGGTTTCTTTGCAAAACCTACAAGTTCAGAGATTCCATGTAAACACTTTGTCATTGAAAATACATGTGTGTCAAAGGAGAAAAGAATGACTGAACAAACTTACCGACTGCTTAACATCAGAAGCGTACTCGTTAAAGGCCACTCTGTACGACGATACCGGGCCAATGGAACAGATGGGACATGTGTTATAAGTCACCCTTGGATCCTGACCCGAATGTGGACATGAGAACTGACGTCTCGGTGTGACCGCCATGGATCCAAAGGCCCGTCTCCTAAACATGTTGACCTTTCGTTTTTCCTTCATATTGAAGATAGCCTCACTCACTTCTTCCAAATCAGATGCATCTTTCTCCTCGTCACTAAGAACATGGGATGCCGGTGGCAAAGGTGATGACGGACGATAAACAAGACGACGTAAAAATGCCATTGTAACAAAACAGATGATGGACTACAATGTCACAGGTCAATAGAAATCACTGGAGAACAGAGTCAATATGAACTCAGAGGGTCAAAAACTAAAATTTTTCACTCAAATCGTAACACTCAAACCACACTGAAAGCTACAAGGTTACAAGAGGAGCGAGAGAAGAAACGGACGACACTATCACAACTTTTGTTATCACTAGTCATAGATCCCCTAGGCAATCTTATGGTTTCCAACTTAAAAATGGGAATGAGAAATGAAGCCGGCGGCGCTTTCTTATCACATAGACCATTTACATTTGTCTCTTCGTTATGAATAGCTCATAGCGACCTTTAATGTTACCACAATTTCTCTTGCTCTTAGTCCGAGTCTTTTTACCATCTAACACAGTCATGGGTTTCAAGCTTGCTCCTTTTTTTGTGTGCGTCATTCTACCCGTATTGTTTTCGTGCACTTTTTCAACAGATTTCCGTAAGTGGATTTTTAATTACAATCACTATTGGTTTCACTGTGTTCCATTGGCACACTTTTCAAGGCCTTTTTTTAAATCTGTTTCCAGCATGCTTCAAGTTTACGAAGGATTGCGAATCGTGCGTGACATCTGAGATTTGTGCCTTTGTAGAAGATGGAGTCGGCAACAAAGGCTGTGTACCAAAAGATTCGGACCAAGAAACGCCTTTTAGGATTGATTCATTGGATAGAATCAAATTGTGTAATACACCAAAGTGGCCAGAGATTGGAAACTCGGAGATCAAGTTCGACATCATTTTGATCTTTGGTAAGTATTTTAGCTATATTATTATGAAAAGTTTCTTTAACTAGACGCTTATAGTAGTGAATGACAAGCAATGCATTTGATGGGGTTACTTTGATGTTCAAATTCCAAAAGTGAATTTTTCATTTCATTGCAGTTATTTTGCTGTTTGTACTTGCTCTATTCGTCCTTATTGTTTGGCTGGTCAAGAGGAAGATTCTGCCTGTCGGTGTTGTCACCAGATCGTGTGAGTCCATGTCCACGA
>JABASF010003386.1:0-10465 GCA_019776145.1 Harlomillsia oculata
GGGTTATTGGGACATAATCCAGCTGTACCTGCTGCTCCACGTCAAATGAGCACTGCGGCGGCGGCGGCGGCGGCGGCGGGTCCCGTTTCCATGGGTTTAATGGGTAAACAAGTTCAACAATCACAATCACAACATGTCGTCGTGCCAGCAGGTCCAGTTCAAGGTCAGGTTCAGATGCAGCCTACGGCGGCGGCGGCGGCGGCGGTGCTACAAATTCCAATGCAACAGGGGCAGGGGCAGGGGCAGGGGCAAGGACAGGTGCAGCAAATAGTGCGTTTCAGCGGAGCTTCTTTGGACGGGAATCCAAATCTGAACACGAACCAAAATCTAAACCCGAATACAAATCAAATGCAAATGCAACAACTGCAACTCATTCAACAGCAGCAGCAGCAACAGCAACAGCAAGGTCAAGTTCAAGTTCCAATTCAACATCATCAAAACGTTCATCATGTCAATGTCCATCAACAACAACAACAACAACAACAGCAACAGCAACAACATGTGCATGTTGCTTCATCAGGAGGAGCAGGAACTAGTGGAATTGTCCAAAGTGGACCTTCAAAACCGGGAATTTCATCAGATCCAGCCGTAGTAGTAGGACCAGAAGAAGCACCACGTGAACCACCACGTGAACCACCACCACCGGATCCAGAACTGACATTCGAGCAACTGACATTTCTGTCTCTTTTGGACTCTACGCATTTTGACATTCTCGTAGCTAATAATGCCATGGTTCCCAACCCGCCGGAAAACGTTGTCAACTCAAGCAACACCGCTTCTAATAGTCAGAAGAGCGCAACGGGGGGAAGAACTGCTGCTCCAGGTGTTCCTTCAGCTGCACCGAGTTCAAGTTCAAGTTCCAGCGGTGGTGCAGCTGCAGCTGCAGCCCCGGAAGAAGAAAGGAACGAAGATAAAGACAAAATCATCAATTCTCTTGTCCCGGATCCGTTAAAATCCAGTCGTGCCCACCTCCACACGCTCATTCAACGGGTTCTCAACAGGCTTTACAAGATTGCTTCACAAGGTAATTCAAAGAATAGGAACGCGAAATGCGAATCGGATTAAACCCGACACTTTTTGCAAAATGGGGCATTATCATCTCATTCTCGGACAGTTTCAAGGGGGTGAGTCGTTACTTTTTTTATATTTTTTATGGATTTGAATATATTTTTGATCCAATTTTTGATGAAAATGTAATAAATCGATTAATTGAAATTCACTCAGCCCGTGAAAACTACGAGAACTACTTCAACTCGTTTGGGCTGGACCCGGTGAAAATCCACATTTTCAGCAAGTTCTCCACTTCCAAGCAGCAGCTAAATCGGATTAAACCCGACACTTTTTGCAAAATGGGGCATTATCATCTCATTCTCGGACAGTTTCAAGGGGGTGAGTCGTTTAATTTTTTATATTTATTATATTTTATAGAAAAACAATGTGAATATTTTTGATTCAATTTTTGATGAAAATTTAATAAATTGATTAATTGAAATTGATTCAGCCCGTGAAAACTACGAGAACTACTTCAACTCGTTTGGGCTGGACCCGGTGAAAATCCACATTTTCAGCAAGTTCTCCACTTCCAAGCAGCAGCTCAACTCCATACTCAACTGGTGTTCCAAGGCGGATGACGACAATAATCAGAGCAGACGGGAATCCACGGCCGTGTGGTACCTCAACGAACCGTTTCTATTCGGACTCGGACTCGTCTACTTCCACTTCAACGCTTTCGAATGGTAAGGTAATCCTGTAGGTGCAGGGGTTGCTTTGAAAAATGCGTTAAAGAATGGTTGAGATCTGTTTTTTGACCCGAAAAAAAGATAAAATGTTCGTAATTACCCAAAAACAGCAAAAAATGCCTACAAAATGTTTAAAAAAACATTCAAAAAACAGTAAAAAATATTATAACGTCCCGAACAAAAGCCAAAAATGCCCCAAAAATATTTTTAAAAACTTCCAAAAACAGTCCAAAAATGCCCCAAAAATATTTTTAAAAAAACTCCCTAAAATCGCCCAAAAGGATGTTTACAATCACCATGGAAACAGTCCAAAATTCGTCAAAAATGACAAAAATTTAAGTATTTCCATGGCATTTTGATTTTTTTCGTTTTGCCAAGGCTTAAAATTGATCAAAAATGGAACTTTTGGAACCTCCAAAAGTCGCACGTTTTGCACCACCGACGACCACCACCGGTGCATCCTTTAGAGAGGGTGCATAGTACATGGCATTTTGATTTTCGTTTTGCCAAGGCTTAAAATTGATCAAAAATGGAACTTTTGGAACCTCCAAAAGTCGCACGTTTTGCACCACCGACGACCACCACCGGTGCATCCTTTTGAGGGGGTGCATATTGCGTGAGACCAGCGGAGAGCGTCGTCCCTGCCTGTGTGGTGCGTGGTCTGTTCCTGTGCGTGCAAGATGATTTTAGGATGCGTAAAGTGCGTGCAAGTTAAACCAATGGGAAAGCGCGTAGATGCATCGATCCGTCGTCCTCAGTCCTCAGCAATCCTCAAATCCTCATCCTCCCCACCGTAAAAAACGCTTCAGCATGGAAAGGATAGGGAAAGTGTGTATTATAAATATAATCGTAGGTTTTTCACACCAAAGACCAAACCAAACGAAGAGCAAGACGGGATCTTGAGAACGAGTTATTAGAGTGCGAGAAGAGTGCGACTGCGAGTGTGCAAAAATATCCAAAATATCCATCCATCCATACACAAAATCACATCAAAATTTCAAAAACTTTTTAAAGGGAATTTGTACAATATTTGTTTATTTATTGCTGGTTTTGCCGTTTTTGTTGTTTGTTTGTTTGTGTGGGTGGGTGGATAAGATAGGAAATACGGACAAAATAACAACACACAATTTGTGTTCAGAAATTAGTAAATTAGGGATAAAAAGATTAACTTCACTGCCGTGAAAAATTAAACACTGCCAATTTTGTACGATTTTTGATAAAAAAATATAATATAATATACACTGCCAGGAACGTAGAAATCGTAGAAAACTAAGAAAAAACAACCAAAAAAAAAAGCTTAAAAGTACATAAAACTAATCCGTAGGTGTCAAGTGCTTTGGCGTCAGTTATTGTACGTGAACCCGTTGTTCAGTCTGTCGCACGAAGTACACTACAGGCTCGGTTTCATCAACAAGATCGAATCAGTAGCCAACAATTCGGTTGGATTCAACTGCAATAAGGACTTGTTCAACTTATCCATCAAGTGCTTCAACCTCGCTGCCGAGTTCTTCACAAGCAGCAGCAGCAGCAGCAGCAACGGCAACGAAGAATCATCATCATCACTAAATCTACTGCATAATTCGAAAAATAGCAGTCAACAAGGAGAAGAAGAATTTTTGAAAAGGACAGAAGGCGAAGGCTCGATCAAAAGAACGGAAAAGGAGTTCTGACGATGACGATTTGCGGCTGAAATTGGTCAGCGACTGGTTCATCCACGAATGGAAGAACAGAAGTTGTTGTTTCTATGGGAATAATAATAACAAATTGGGGCGGAAATTGAAGAAGAAAAAAGCGACTTTCACGTTGGAACAAGTGCGGTTCCACGTCGCGCATCTTTACGAAGTTCACGGGAAAATCGTCATCGCCAAACATTTCTATGAAAACGTTCTGAAGGTGATGTGATGATATTTTGGACTTTTTTTTTACATTTTTACATTTTTACTGTTTTTTTATTGAACTCATGTTTGCTAGTTTTTCAAGTTTTTATGGTGATTTTTGCTAATTTTTACACGATTTTTGATGGGGAAAATGGGAATTGTTGCATTTCAGGACTGCTCTGTACGTTGGCAAATCCGTCAGGAGCATCACTCGAACATTTTAGTGCATTTGCAGAACACGAACGTGACGCTTTTGGGTAGTAATAGTGCGAACCGTTTTGAATTGCTGTTGAAGAAGTTGTTGAACATCCAGGAATTGGAGACGGTGACTTACGAGCTTCGGAATTTGAATACTCTGCGAGCGGAGGTTTACAGGCAGCTGGGTTGGTTGTACGAGACGGCGCCTAGTAACGGCGGAGGAGCCCTTGACCTTGTCAACAACAACAATGAACTCAAAAACAAACACAGTTTGGCTATAAACTACCTTCAAAAATCACTCGAATACGACAACAAAAGCGGTCAAACTCTGTACCTTCTCGGAAGGTGCTTTGCTGCCATCGGGAAAGTTCATGACGCTTTCCTTGCTTACAGGAACAGCGTTGACAAGTCCGAAGGGAATGCCGACACGTGGTGCTCCATTGGGTTAGTTTTTTGTTTCTTTTCTTTTTTTGATGCAATTGTCCCCTTTTTTGACTAAAATTTTCCAATTCTTAAGCAAATTTTTGCATTTTTTTCCCATTTCAGAGTGCTGTACCAGCAGCAAAACCAGCCGTTGGACGCCTTGCAAGCTTACATTTGTGCGGTTCAGTTAGACAAGCATCACGTGGCGGCGTGGACGAATTTGGGTATTTTGTACGAATCGGTAGGTCAGGCCAAGGACGCTTTGGCTTGTTTTGTCAACGCGGGGCGTGGAGCGCAGTTCAACAATTTGAACCATTTCAAACTCACCTACAACTCGGGGAACAAAGGGAACAAGAAACAAGGGGAATTCCCTTCCCAATTCTCAACGTTTCTCAACTTCAAAATCAACATTGAAAATAAAAACGTTCTAGACAAAAACCTACAGAAAAGAATCCAATTTCTTAGGAGGTCACTTGCCAATGCGCCGCAGAATTGGTGGGTTTTGCCTTTTTTTTGTCAAATTTTTTTTGGTGAATTATTTTTGGTCATTTTTTGACGATTTTTGTTGGTTTTTGAAAAAATTGACTTTTATTTTTGTTGACTTTTTCTCCCCACAACAGCGTAAGTCAAAAACTGCGTCAATTGCCAGTGATAGAGGAAGCTTGGAACCTGCCGATATCCGCAGAAATGAGTGCGAAACAGCAGCAACTGATTCTCCAGCACCAGCAACAGCAGCAGCAGCTTCATTCTTTAGTGAATCGGGGTCCGGGATCTCACTCGCACTCTCACTCACACTCACACTCACATTCCGGTGCCAGTAGCTCCACTGTAGAGCACCAGAGTCACCGCGACCAGAATCAGAATCGGGAGGAATCAGAAACAGCAACGCCTTCGAAAAGGATAAAATTGGAGCCTGAGAGTGAAGAAGCGTCCAGCAAAAACAACAACAACAACAAAATGGTGATATTGAGCCAGGAATTCATTGATGACGATTTGGAGGAGCAGGAGAAAGGGAAGAAATGTAAGAACATTGAGGAAAACGAGAACATAGCACCGGGACAGACGTTACATAAAGCAGCACCGCCGTCGTCCTCATCCTCAGACGACATGATGGGCAGGTTGTTGGAGCTGTCGTCTAAGGAAGTGCGTAGATTGGGAGAAGAGGCAGGAAACGCGTCGAAAAACATCTGCGACGTGAAAGTAGTCCCATACTTTGGAGAGAAGTTGAAACTAATAAACAACGAGTTGAGCAAAGCCAACTACATTCCGAATCCTCCGGAAGCTCCAAAAATGAAGTTGAAAAAGGAGCAATTAGTCCCTCAGACGCCTTCAGTGTACTTGGAGACGAAAAAAGACGCTTTTTCCCCACAGTTGCAGGAATTCTGCTTACAGCATCCGATCGCTGTTGTGCGCGGGATGGCCGCGGCTCTCAAAATGGATTTGGGGTTGTTTTCTACCAAAACGTTAGTTGAAACCAATCCTGAACATGCCGTGGAGGTCCGTGCACAGATTTTTCAAAATTCGGATGAAAATATCGATACCAACGGCAAGAAATCTTGGGCTTGTTTCAGTCATCGGTCTCAAACTACCATCGCGTCCTATGCCAAGTACCAAGCTGCCAGCTTTCAGGAAAGCTTGAGGGAGTCTAATCTCTCGTTCGATGGAAACTCTCGATTCGACTCTGACGAGGATTCAAAAGATGGATCCCTTTTCGCCAAAAAGAACAAGAAGGGTTAGTGTTTTTTTTGGATTTTTTTGGCTACTTTTGTGGGTTTCGAGAACTTTTTTTGGTTTTGACAACTTTTTGGGGTTTCTGGAGCCATATTTTGGTGTTTTTAGTGGATTTGGCAATTTTTCCGTTTCCATGACAATAATATTTTTTTGTGATTTTTACTAGTATTTATTAATTTTGTTGATTTCTGTCACGTTTTTTGAGTTTTTGAGAGCCTTTTTTTGGTGATTTTTGTCACTTTTTTTTGACATTTTTTCAAAAATTTTTGTTAAATTGCTTACAGGTCAGCGGATGATAAAATTCGGGACGAACGTGGACTTGTCAGACGAGAAGAAATGGCGTTGTCAGCTGCAGGAATTGCAGAAACTGCCTGCGTTCGCGAGGGTCGTGTCAGCTGGGAACATGCTGAGTCACGTTGGTCACGTCATCCTCGGCATGAACACTGTGCAACTATACATGAAAGTGCCTGGGAGTCGGACGCCCGGACACCAGGAAAATAACAACTTCTGCTCAATCAACATCAACATCGGACCTGGGGACTGCGAGTGGTTTGCCGTTCCCGACTCCTTCTGGGGAAAAATCCAGAACCTTTGCATGAAAAACAGAATCGACTATCTTCACGGGAGGTGGGGTCGAATTTTGCGATTTCTTTAACATTTTTTTGGCAATTTTTTTTTTGGAAAAAATTGGCAATTTCTTTAACATTTTTTTGGCAATTTTTTTTTTGGAAAAAATAACAAGATTTCTGTACCGTTTTTACTCATTTATATTTCTGCACAACAGCTGGTGGCCTAACTTGGAAGACTGTAGTTTGGAAGGGATTCCAGTGTACCGTTTCACTCAGAAGCCTGGAGATCTGGTTTGGGTCAATTCAGGATGTGTTCATTGGGTTCAGTCTTTGGGTTGGTGCAACAACATTGCTTGGAACGTGGGCCCGCTCACGTCTCGACAATTCGAACTCGGCATCGAACGCTACGAATGGAACAAACTACAACTGTTCAAATCCATCGTTCCCATGATTCATCTCACTTGGAACATCGCCACCAACATTCTCATTTCTGATCAGAAACTTTACCAGGTTGTGAGGTTGGTTTTATTTTTGTCTAATTTTTTCCAAGTTTTTTTGCAATTTTTTTTACTAGTTTCGGTAAAAATTGTTTGTAAAAACGTTGTAAAACTGACAACCCGCAGGTCAGTGCTTCAGCAGACGCTGTACCACACGGTGAAGCTGCACACATTCATCACAAAACTGTCAAAACTGGACCCAAAGACGGACATTAGCAGCAGTTCGAGCTCAGGAACCGGAACCTCCTCCGTTGATCAGGGGAATAATATTGGCGGAGCTGCTGCTGCTGTGAGCACAGTTCCCGGTGGTGCAACAGTAGGAAACCAACCAGGAGGTCAGCCACCGTTGCTGAACGCGGTGAAGCTGAAATTCCACGGTCGAAAAGGCGACGAGTCTTCGCACTACTGCGGTCAATGCGAGTTGGAAGTGTTCAACATTTTATTCATCAAAGAAAACGACAAGAGACACGTGGTGCATTGCGTGAACTGCGCTCTCAAAGCCAATTCCTGCCTTTTTGGATTCGTCTGCTTGCTCGAGTACAGAATCGACGAACTATGCGACGTCTACGATAACTTTGTCGTTCACAAGATTCCTTGTAGTTCGGAGGAAACAACAACAACGACAACTTTAGCTGCACCGAGCAGATCGAAAAAGGGGGGCGGGAGCACCTTTTCGAATGCTACTGCTGCTGCTGCTCCTGAAATGACCTCTTCAGCGGGGTCATCAGCATCGGCACCCGCACCACCACCACAAAACATGGACAGCAGCTCCGTGTCTTTTTTGAACGAGAATTCCAATTCCAACTCGAATTCAAACTCCAACTCCAACTCATGTTCCGGCGGCGGCATGGTTTCGTCTTCCTTTCTCCATTCCCTCCCGCCTACTCAGCATTAATATAAATAACTGACTCAAAAATGCAATAAATTTGGATGTCTTTTCTGTAAATTATTCATTCATGGCGGAGGAATGAATTGTACCATATTTATACATTTACTATAATACCATTTTTGTAAAAACACTGCCAATTTTATATACAAAATTTTACCGATTAGTACTCTACTTTGTATCATGTCATTGTCATGGTGACTATACTTTATCGTGTAATATATAAAACCTTTTTTTTGGATTTAATCCTCGTTTTTTGTTTTTTTGTTTTTTTTTTTGTAAGAATTTTAATAAAATTGATTGGTTTCAAGTTTTCATGAGCGTTTTAGTATTTAAAATTTCTATGCTTTTTTTTGTGGTTTTTCATGTAAAATGTCAAAAAATGAATTCGTGGATATTTTGGCGGTGCGCGTGCGTCATCTACGGCTTGTTTGTGGAACTACGAGGAGTTTGAGTCTTGTGTTGAGTCCGAGAGCCGACAGCCGAGCGAGTCTTCTTTTTCCATTTTCCACCACCCATTGAAATGTGTGGATTGGATTCTGCCTCAGTTTTAGTAGTGTTTGGTGAGTCTGACTCGTCTGGCTGTGCTGTTGTGTCGTTGTCGTCCTCGCTCTTCTCGGCTCTCGGCTCTTTTGGCTCGTCCGGCTTTTACTACACACACGAAACGATCACGATACGATCGAGAAGGATCCAAAAGACAAAATTTGCAAAATTAGAGTGTTTTTTAAAAATAGCAGCACTTGAAAAAAGTTAGTATTTCAGTGCATTTTTGAATTCGGCCGTGAAAACTGTCAAAACGTGCGACTTTCTCGACTTTTAAGTTTGAACGTTTGAAAGAAAAAAAACGTGGTTGTCGTGGTAAAACATCGAGTGTTGAATTGTTTTTTTTAGTTTTTAACTGTATTTGGCGGTTTTAACAACTGTGTAATAATAATTCAAGTCGTCATGGCAACGTTGGGGAGTGTGTCAGGAGTTGGTTTGGGTCCTGGCCTATCGGGGGCAAATTCGGGTTCTTCGCTTGTTCCTGGCGGTGTGACGAATGTCGGCGGTGGCGGTGGCGGCGGTGGTCCAATCGGTGTGAATCCTTCTTCCGGCGGTGGATCATTGTTGGAAGAGAGTGTGATGGTGGAAGTGAAGGGGGAGAACGGGGCTTTCTACCAGGCTTTCGTCAGGGATGTCTACGATGACGGAGTTCTCGTCTCTTTCGATAACATGTGAGGGTTACTTTTTTTTTGGAAAGTTAATCGTTTTTTTAAAATTTTTATGGAAAAATTGGAGAAAATTGAGTAGCAAATTGGTTGTTTTTTTTAGTTTTTTACAAATAATTCGTTTTCTTAGTTTTTTGGAAAATAATTGGTCGTTTTTTAGTAATTTACATTGAAAAAAGTGGATAAAAAAGAGTAATTTATTGATTACAGCGACCTGCTTGAAGAACTGGCTCAGCAATGCACATCGTCGTCGTCGTCGTCCTCCTCCTCTTCGCAACCGGTTCTGGATTCAAAAACCAACACAAACACCACAAACATGAACACGACCACCACCATTAGCATCAGCAGCGGCAGCACCACCAATTCCTCAACATGTCAAAATACAGTTCCGACTTCTTCAAGTCCAAATGCGACGACTTTGTACCCGGATCAGCGTCTGCCATTCTCCCGAGTCCGGTTACCGCCCAGCAAATCCACACAACAACAACAACAACATGGACATCAGCAGCAAGTGTTTGTTGAGAATCAGGAGGTGGAGGTGTACTCGTCCCCTGGACTCAGTGTGAATTCCATCAACGTGGACACTTGCTCGGTTCCGGATTACATGAATTTAGGAGGTTGGTGGCGCGCCGTTGTCAAAATGGTCAGGCAGGACCTCTACGTCATTCAATACTGCGGGAATGCCAACAATGTCAGCTTGGACACTGTCAACCATCCCAGTCAAGGGAATATGAACAATTCCACAGAAATCGTCGAGTCACATCGCGTCAGACTTCCCAACATGAACGGAAATATTCATAAAAACGTGTTCTCCAAAATTGAAGTTCATGTACCGGATGATATCGTTGATTAGTGAGTAGTGGTTTTTTGTTAAATTTTTATTCAATATTGTTTAACTTTTTTTTGTCATTTTTCAAATTTTTACTTTTACTCAATTCTGTACATTTTTTTTGACCATTTTTGGACTAAAAACTGTGCAACATTTTGCCAATTTTTGACTAAAAATCGTGCTTATTGTTAATTTTTTGCAGCCTGAACAGTCTGAGCAAACTGTCGAAAACGTGTCAGAACTACCAAGGTCATCATCATCATCAGTCGTCATGGAAACAGCAGCAAAAACAGTCTCTGGACGTTCCATGCCCGAATAATCAGCAAATAATCCCATCCAACAGTCCGCAAAGTTTAATGCATCTGCTTGTCCACCGTGAATTTCAGCGTTTGACGGGAGCGGGGAGTTGTCGTTTCTTGCCGGAAAAGAGAGTTTTATGCCTCATATCTCCGAGTGAGGAAACGGGAAAAAAGGTCAATATGCTCAAAGATATGCATTTTCGGTCTTT
>JABASF010003387.1:0-10463 GCA_019776145.1 Harlomillsia oculata
CTTCTATGGTCTTCTTATGATGTAATTTATTGGCAAAACATCAGTTCTGTAATTCTAGCTATGTAACGATTGCATTATAAATATTCAATTATTTGTACAGAAATTAGCAATTTTGGCAGAGAAAGTGCAGATCGTTTACATCCTCACATCCTGAGAAAAAGGAAACCTCATGAAAAAACTGTCGCCTCTCACTACGTCGCTACCCACCGCACGTTACTTATTTTAGATTACAGACTTACAGTAAATGAGGAGCACTCGAGCACTATTTTACTGATTTGATTATGTGCTACGACCTGATGAATGATGATGATTGAGATTAACTGGGTGGTGACCAACGCCGGTTTCAAAGGAAGACTTGGTTACATGACGTAACTTCGTAAACTTTCTTTGTTACATGGCCTTATAACCACGCTAAATTATTCACTTTAATAGTACGCAGTTACATAACCAATGCATTATTTATATTATATATATATTCCTTGTAGGATGCACTATAGCTTTGATGTGATGGGCAGGAGAGGCGTCTGGGAAAACGAAGACGGCACAATGACAAGAAGAATGACAGGAACACAAGAGAATCCTTGGATTCCCAACGCATGGTTTCAAACACCCGCACATATGTGATAAGCATGATGTTGTTAGTTATCCTGTATGTTTTCATGTACAGAGTACAAACCTTTTGTTTTGTATCACCTTGAAACTGTTGGAGTTAACAGTTTATAGCTCACTTCACAGGGCGCACTCATAATCGTCTCATTTGTCTAACATGACATACTATTTTACTATTAAGAACTGTTTTCCCTTAACCTTTCTTCTAATTTTATTACGAGTCCCATAATATAAATTGTACATAGTATCACAATTCCACAACTTTAACACGATCACCTACAGTCATCAAAATCCTAAGTAAACTTTCCCGAGATTTTTCATCTGTGGACGCTAGCGAGCTGCAATACGAATACAAATGTTTTTCAAAATTATACCATATCCGAGTTTTTACTTACCTAAAAAATGTTTCTGGAATTTCAAAATGTGAACTTTTTAAAAACTATTATGTTTGAACGGAAATTCTAATTTTTAAATGTGCTCGAACCGAACGCTTCTACATTAGTTTGCCTAATAACCGATAATTTCAAAATGTCTTTAACTTTGGTTTAAGGATAATGTTCTTCCGTAAAAAATGACTTCACTATCACTGCATTGTATGCACTTAATATGAGAATGAATCAACGATGTTTTAATAGCTATTGGACGGATGCAGGAAAAATATATGAAGAAATGATGTATGATGCTGTATTTTGTACGAGTATTAATATAGTATGGAAAAATGACTAAACTTTGATGTTGTTGATTGTAAATGTGAGTATCTTATTGTATGATTCCTTGTACTTGCAAGCATACAGCGTGTTCAATGACTTGAAGTAGTTGAGGTGAATAAGCAGAAATGAGTATTTTTTGTACGTGCTTATTTCTTTCTGTTCATTTGAGCTGACTTACAAGTTTTACTGACATAAATCTTTTAGAGAGCATGAAATGAAACGCAGGGTCTGAATGTCCATAGAGTCCTTTTGTTAGTCATTTTGGTAGCTGCCTGTTATGTTGTAATGTTGGTGAGCCTGGTTTCAATGCACAGTCGACAAGTGAACGAGCCTCAAGACTCGTACTATGTAATTTGTGAAGGCAACTTGATTAGAGCGTGTATTTTGCAATCTCAGAACCACTAATAAGGCTTTCATGATGATGTCACTGACGCTTTTCTTCTACATTACCAAGTGACCGGGCGCCCACGCTAATCATCCTTTTCCAACTTTTATACCTGTAGATAATTCCAACCTGCCACTGCTACCCTTTCTTCCTCAAGAGTTTTCCTTTCTTAAATTGACTGAATATTATAGCAATTGCTCTTCATGACCTCTAAGTGTAGTCCTCCAGATCCTTTGACACTTTGAGTCTTTTATTACACTTTTGCAAGTTCACATGTCATTCAAACCAAGCGCTAACAATGTGAAATACTATCTTTCAATTTTAAAAACTCACAGGTAGTGCATGAGTCAATCACATGAAATATAATACTGTATCAACATCTGGGATTATGAAGTTTTGGTGCAAGAAACTTGAGGACGAGCGCTTGGTGATGCGCAATAAGACGCAGGCTGACTGAGATTAGAACTAGAACTCATCAAATCTCAACTTCTCGTCTGAGTCCGCGTCCTCGCCCAAGTGCGCCCAACTGACTCCAATGGTTAAGGAATCGTGATAATAAAAAAGTGGGACACATAATCGACAAAAAATTTCTAAATTAGTAATGTAGTAATAGACGATGGGGCCAAAAAGCATTTATTGATGATTTAGAAGAAGTTGAGGGAGCAAACATGAAGCGATGAAGTACTGTGAACGAAATATCATAGTGTAGATACAGAAATTGAGGAGAAAATGATGTAGGAGTCATGAAACGAAAGCAAGTGGCGCAAGCAACTATCCCGCACATTGCTTGACTTGAGACAATTATCCGTAAAGAAGAGAGAAGAAATGGGAAAAAATGTGTCTCTCCTTTGAAGCAAATGTTAAGTTTATTATGGCATGACGATTGTTGAACGAAGGAAGAAGAAAAAGGTTCCCACATAAACTTCAACAACTTCCAAGCTATGAACTTGAGTGAGTAGTGGAACATGGGGGCAGCAGAATGAGTGAGCGAGAGTGGAGACATTTGCTGAAGACAACATTTTTGAAGAAGCGGGTTAAACAGTTTTTGTGTTTCGTATCAATGGCAATGTTCGGAGCCGCTAGTCTGTGGGTGCATTTGAGAATCGAGTTGTGAGGTTGTGACGAGCATAGATGATGGTGATGATGATGATGAGACGACGAAGGCATAAGGATAGAGAAGAGCAGGAGACGGATCAGAGTCAAATAAACCCTGTGGTGGCTCCAGAAGACGAGAATGAGAGCATCTTGAGGAGGCAAAAGAATTATCAGTTGGGCGCAGAGAGAGACTGGTCTGCCTGAGCAAAGACTCAGGCATGGGGAAGATCACGAAATGTACGGATGGGTAATGATACAGCGGCGCCTTATCGTCATAATTCTCAGCATGCAATGTTCAAAGCACGCCATCACAGTTTCAAATGAAATCCAAATTGGTCAGTCTCGTCTCTATATACAGCTACTTCTTGTGTCTTTCACAATTCCAAATTATCTGTCCCATCCTGATCACTCCATCATCTTCCATCATTTTCATCCAAAAACATGACTTGAGTCATACTTGCCTACGTTTCGTGCAGCACTGTATTGGAAACAGAAACTGATTCTACATTGTAAGATTTTGCAAATGGGGCGAAGGAAGACCAAAACGACCCACTTTGCAGAAAGATACCAAAGTCAAAATTACAGCATCATCCATTCACGGTAATGTACTCAAAATGATTATTCCAGTCATGCGGAGAAATCCCTTGATCCGATCGCATCGGCTTGACGAACTGCTGCTTGTGCTTGTCTGTCAACGCACTTTGTTGGACACCCCTTTGTCGCCAGAGATGATCTCGGAGTCATGTCCCATCTTTCCTCCTGTTCAAATAATTCATGGATTCAACCCAGCTACAAGCAAAGCTACTACTCTTTATCCTGGTCATGGCTTAATGTTCGTCTGCCGACTCTCAACCAAATGGAATATGCAGATTTTGCATTTCCAATAGTGTATCTTGAACAAAAAATTGGAAAAGGATGCTGGTGTGTACATTCAGGCTTCAGTGTCATCGTGTCAGGAGATCGTCAGCAAAGAAACTCTTCTGATATTGTCAGCAAGATCTTGAATTTTTGACTATATATACTTATTGGATTTCTCATCATCTTGTAATCTGGTCAGATGGGTCACACATGGTGTATATACTGGTATTACTCCCCTCAAATCCTTTTATCTTTTATCTATCACCTCATCTAAAACGTTTTCAAGGGCTTTACATAATCTTGTAATCTGGTCAGATGGGTCACACATGGTGTATATACTGGTATTACTCCCCTCAAATCCTTTTATCTTTTATCTATCACCTCATCTAAAACGTTTTCAAGGGCTTTGCGGTGTCCAACGATGATTTTCGAAGTATAACAATTTCATGACATTGATAACAATAAAAGTTTTAACTTATTATAGACGGTAACACCAAACGGCGATTCAATGGCATATGGCTTTCATAGGTTTTCAAGTGCACTGTAGACAGAAAGGGAACACAAGAACTTAATTGCAATTTGGTTGTGATACACATAATAAATAATGTACGAAGGAAATACGAGCAACAAAGCAGAAAGTTATTTGAAAAAGTCCATTTAAAAATGTATTTATTTTACTGGAAGGAAAACACAAAATTGTAAAAAGCCAAGGAAGCATAAAAGGGTAAATTTACTGTCAAAAGTTGAAGTATTGACCCTCATTCAGGATTGCCACATGAGATCCTCACACAGAAGCCTTCAAGACCCCAATAGGGATAAACAATTACACATAACACCTAATCTCACTTTACTTTGCAATCCTGACACCTGTATATTTACTCCTGCCTGTTCTTCTTCACGGGGGGTTTCTGGGGTTCGTTATGGTTTCAACTAAATTACTCGGCCTTCAGTTCTTCTTGACTTGTTCATGTGTTCTCCATACCTTGGCAAATGGGAAAGGTTCAGGTTCATAAGGAAGAGAGTCCCTTCAGTCAAAATGGTAAAAGAAAGGCTCATCCAGCAAGTCAGTTCCTTTCATTTTCATTCAGGTTTTCTTCTTTCCACTTGCACCTTAGTCCATTGGGACGAAAATGCCTACCTTTATTGGATAATTTACTTCCTCAACAAGTCTTAGTGTTATTCACTCAAAGCCTTTAGTACAGCAAGACTAATCATCCATCAATTTTTATTTACCGTCCAATTCTTCCCAGTGACGAGCTAAATTGACTAAAAGTCAGGACAAAGCCGATTGCTTGATAGTAAATGAGGAAAGCTCCATTTAGTCGCGCATTCGATTCTATCTTGCTCATCATCTTTCATACTATTGTCTTTTTTCGTACCTGCTTTTCACTTTAAGATACTTTAACAGCAAAAACTACATTTTTTACGGGAAGATGGGGAAAATCCATTTTCTTTCCTGTGACATGTCTTCTTGACCAAAAGCACACCTTTGAAACAGAAAAGCAGTTTTTTGGTCTTCTATGCCTCTTCTTAACTATACAATCATGAAATAAAGTATTTCCGTGAAAGTGTGGTGGTTTTAAGAAGAATGCCATAGAATGACTGGACTGGACTCAAAAACGAGAAGAGGAGCGTGGTCAAAGGATGCAACAGCGGCAGGTGTGAAAAGTCTCCAGTCAATTTTATTACCATGCACACTTGCACCCGGCTCGTGGCCGTGGCCGCTGTTTGTTTGGACGCTTTTGGGTTCATGAGCTCATTCAATGCATAGTATATCATGGACACCTTGTTTACTTCAGTCTTTCTAAAGAAAGTGACGAAGTGCTTTTTTAAGGTTTCACACAAAATTGTCTATGCATTTAATATTACGGACTTGCACCTTCCTTCCTCTTGAATCTTAATGAGCCGGAGAGAACCACGCGTTCCAAAAGAGCGTCGCATGATCGCATCGCCTCAGGAAAATCCATAATGGATGAAATGGAATGGTAAACCCGTAAACCGTAAATTCTCGCTCGGTGTTGGCTCGAGCGAGTGTCTTTTCTTCGTTTTCCGGATTCTTCCTATTTAACGACGGGCGGGCGGTTTGGAGCGTGGACGTGGACTCAATGTGTGTTGTTCTTCTCCCTGTTGTCCTTTCCCATTTCAAATTAGAAAGAAACGTTTTAAAATATATTACCACTTTTATGTACCCTTAAGATATTCGGCTCATTAAAAACTGCTGCGTATTATACGGAAATAAAACCTTTCAAAGGCCTTGTTTATGTTTACACAGCGCAACGCGGTGCATGGGTCTTCCAGTCGCACCTTACCCTCATGTCAAAAACGAAGACGTAAGCCTGCTAAAGCACCCGAGCACCTGCTATGTTTCAATATACAACACTTCTTTAAAAGCGAAACTGAAAAAAGCACCTGGTCAGAAATGTAATCTTATGCAAAATTATTTTCTTGACATTCAACTCAAATTTGTTATTCATTTTCTTTTTATTAAGAATTTTTATTTTGCGTGAAAGGAAGCAAGCTACATTTTGTATTCAAGCACAAGAGATGGGCAGTGAACCGACACAGGAACCTCTTTTTGTTTTTTAACCATCTTAAAAAAAACATACAGGAAATAATTTCGGCAGGAGTAAGTAGCTCAAAAGCTACACTTTGAATAGTATGCTCCAAAAACACTAGTGTCATTCGAATTTCCAGTTGGTGAATGTTATCGTTTAAAAACAAGCGACTATACACTTTTTTGAGGATACGTTACCATTAGCATTCGGCAGCTTCTAAAAAAACATGGCACCTACATGATCACAATCACACGTGTCATTGTGGTTGGTGCGTCGTTTTTTCCATGTTCCTCTTCAAAAAGGAACCAGTCAAATGCATTCTAAACGGGAAACTCAGACGAAAAATAAGCAAAAAAAGTGTTTGTTACTAGAAATCATTAAAAACCGATCATTTTGTTAGCATATTGCATACGGACGTCAGTAAAATACTATTTAATGATATTTAATTCATTGTTTGTGTTCCAGAGACTATATAAACTACAATGGACATGGTTTCCCGGTTGTCAGTCGTTGACACACTACTTACACTTGTGTATCTCAAATATAACTCACGGTTGACTTTCGTCATAGTTCCAATACTGATCAAACTAATAAGGCAACTGTGGAAAGAAGACATTAACTTGTTCAGGAACCTAATGTTCAAGAATGCAACGTTCATTTTCGTTCATATCGTGAGCTTTATTGTCTACGTCACTTTTCTTGTAAATCCAGATTCCAGAATATGAATTGAGTTTGTCAAGGATTTACTAAAGTATAGACTTTGGAGAACCACTTTTACTAAAGGTCTACGCTGAATTCGAGCGGAAAGTAAAGTATTATATCTATATATCATTCCTTGAGTCTGAGTCCTTATACGAAATTCTTTGAGTTAAAGTGCCGTGCATGTGCAAAATACTGGGCCGTGGCATCCTTCGTAAGCGACACAAGGGCCAGACAAGGTGATGTATGAGTCTGTGACGTACCTTTTGAACAATGTTCCAAAGGACTTCTTCGTTTTCGTTCACGACAATAAATTACGTAAGGGTCTTTCTCGTCGTATTTTCTTTCTTCTACTTTTCTATAATAATAGTAAGAATACCATTGCCATTCCCTTTGGAACGTTCTTGCTGTGTGAGTGTAACGTAAAGTATTCAACTTAAGTCGGACTCGATGTATAGAAAATCCACAACAAACATGGAATATGGTCTAAGTACAGGGCGTAACCAGTATTCATCGTTTATATGCAAAGTTCTCAAAGGATTTTTCTATTATAAATGACATTAATAGATACTGAACACTGGAAGAGTATTAAATACACATGAAATGGATCTCTCAACGATTGATGTTTTGTTTAATTGTATTGCTCTTCATCATTGTTACTATTTCTCCAAAAGAAAGTAATCATTCTTTGCCATGGGAAAGTATTTAAATTTAGTTAAATAATATGGAAGTTGAAGTGTTGGTGTTTTCATTGACTGAATTTGGAGTTTGGGTGGATTTGATGGAATATGTCCATTCATTGCATTTGCATCTCATGGAACTCTGGAGATTGATCTTAAAAGCAGTTAGTGTTAAATGTGAGTTATCGAAGAAATATAGAAAGAGGGAGAGAGGTTGTGGCTGTGGGAATAATGGGAAATGCTCATTTTGCAAGTGCAACTTAATCGGAGTGGACATGTAAATTAATTGACTCATTTCAAGTCCATATTTGGTCATTGGTAGCTCCTACTACGGGAACAGCCCGGGCATCTTTGCCGAATTTGAGCGAAAGCCATTAGAATGAATGACAATGAAGTGTTCAAGTAGTAAAATGTCATGTCAGCTACTGGCGAGGATGGAGACGAGCCGTGAAACCCAACCCATGAGCATACAAATCAAAGTTATTAGCATCTTGTCATGTCCTTTGACTGCCCTCAGCCCTGAAGTGAAGTGGCTACAAGAGCAAAAGTTACGTAGACCATTTGTACAACTATCGCTCCACTTGGCCGAGAAAGGCTATGGGTATGATATTTATTTGTTTTCGACTTTCTTGCACTCTAGCCTACACGGCAATTACCACTAATGTAGGCAGCAGTGGGTGGCAACCTGTCCAGTTTCTCTGCTCAACTCACAGACTATGTTTCCTCAAAAACCCCGTGGAAAAATTTCACAACGGAATTATTCACGGCTAAAACTGAGAAGTATGCAATTCACAGGCTCTGAACCCCAATTACCCTTTCAAATGGCAAAAGGGGACTGCCCCAAAAGTGCCTGTATGCCTAGCACCTATACAGAAAAGGAAAAACTTGCATTTTCCCGTACAAAAAACGGTAGACGAGTTAATAAGCAGACTGTGAGCACCTGAGCAACTTGAAACATAAATAATAATGATAATGAGACCATGCCTATGTTTAAGGAGTGTCATAATCTGCTCTTTCTCTACTAAATACCCTCAACCCTTCTCAAGTCTCAACACACCCATGTGAACCATTCAAATTACACCTTGTATTATAGTCTTTCCTGTCTACTTTTAGTTCATCCGTCCTCCTACCTACGCTATCCAGTCAAAACGTTCTGCATTCTTAGCATAACTCTGGGTTTTTTCATGATTTTCTTAATTTCGTAAAGATAGTGCATACTTCGTATTTTTAAATTCATTAGTCAATTAACCAAAGTTTCTTTGCAGGCTTCTAGAAAAAACTATTTATTCTAATTTGACGAAGTCAATAGACACAGACACTTTATCTAAAATATCTCAGAAATCCAGAGTTAGTTACACGACTGGTCTGGAGTAGTTGAGATTCTTAAAAAACGTGTGGCTATGTTTCATGTCTCGTATAGTCTCATCATCTTATGTAAAGGTAAGTAATGCTTGCATAGCCAAAGTCAGCGCTAAATAAGAGTGGTAAGTCGTAAGTCGTAACGTAATTAAAAGCAAGGTCAGCAAGCATTCCGATCTGAATCCATTATGGTTGAGGTGTAGATTATTACCAAGCTTGAAAAAGAGCGAGCACTCATTATGTCTGTGCAGAAGGGGGAACTCAGCTTAAGATAAACTAAACAAACTTGACCGCACCGCACGACTCTTGAGAAGAGAGGAAGAGACGCAAGAAGATGAAAAGTGAGAAGTGGCTGGTTCAAAGGTTCGGATCCAATGAAAGCACAATGATGATGAGGCAGAGATGCTGATAAGGTTATGACGAAGAACAATTTAGATGTGAGGAAAATGGAAATTGACACCAAAAGACAACTGTGAGAATTTCTTCTTGAGAGATGCAATTATGCAGAGTGCAACTGCAATCTGTTCCAAAAGCTGAAGCTCGAGTTAGTTTCAGCGAGTTTGTGTAGTTAGTGTGCGGCCGCGAAGCGGTCCTTTTGTCCATTGTTAGCGTAGGAAAAAGTTGCTGACTTGCAAGTTTAGTATTTAGTGACTGAGATGGACAGAGAAAGAGAGAGAGAGAGAGAGAGACCGGGACATTGGGTGTTGAGCCAAACGAATTAATTGGATGTAGGAAAACAAAAAAGGCCATTTTGGGGTAGACTGAGGACTTAAGTGCTTTCGGAGTCTCTTTGTGTGTGCGGAGAGCAAGGAGACTTGACTTTATTTATGACGATATATGCCCTTGTTGTCGCACTTGTTGTCGGCCGAGTGAGACTGCATCCCACCCTCTTTCGAAATGCTCGATTCTGTTTCGGAAGAATAACGGCTTTGTCGATAACCACTCTATAAGGTGACCATCTCAACCGGCTTTCCGGTATAGACACAAGCGAATATAGTACATAACATTAAGTACTCACTGGGCCTTGAGAGATGCGTTTGGAAATGCTTTCTTTGCATGCCGCAGCAGTTTCACTCACACATTCACTCAGAGCCCGGTCATTACAAGTTTCGTTGGCTAATAGATTCAAAGCAATTTTCTCAGTTGTTCAATTGAAGTTTGGATGAATCCTCTCGTCGTCGTCTTTTGATTAAGTATAATCTCCACGTCATTTGCTAAGCGATCCTCCGTTTTTTCGCACTGCCAAATGCTTTTGTGCGGCAATTGAGTCAATCAAGGGCGGAGAGCAATAGGCATTGCAATTTTTCCTCATACCGGGTGGCGCACCTTTAGAGCTCTAAGAGCGAAAACTTCTACTCCAGTTCCAATTGGTTGTGAAAGAATAGAAAAAACACGGGCAATCCGGCTCTTATCACCGTGCGCTAAAACATTTTCAACAAGACACACAAACGTATCAGCCGCAACTTTTTCCTACGCTAACAATGGACAAAAGGACCGCTTCGCGGCCGCACAC
>JABASF010003388.1:0-10458 GCA_019776145.1 Harlomillsia oculata
ATTAGAATTCGATTTAACTGGAGAATCGTCTATTTCAATTATTTGAACGCCACCATCCTCATCGGTAGTGCGATCTAAAAATAATGTTCAAGTTTTCCTTCTTGTCACAGGAATAACATATAATCACTGTGTAATGTAATTTCAATCTAACACTTACATCTTCGAGGTGCTGTTTGTGGAGTGATAGTTAAGGATCCTTTCATTCTAGCTCCACCGGAGGAGTTAGCGATGGGTTGAGGAATTATTGTTATTTCGTCATTGATCTTCATTGGTTTATAATTACCAGCACCAGCTGTCATTTGTCTGGGCGTCCCTTGCAAATGATTTTGTTGTCTCGCCATTGGATGTGGTGGTGGAGGCGGGATTGGACGACGATCGTTGCGAGACTTTGATGTCACACTATGCGCTGAATACACATGGCTCTCAAAGAGCTTGTACATTCCAAATGTAGCCGTGCAAACCGTACATTTGTATGACAAGTGTGCTGGTTTCAGTGTTACTCCGTGATCCTTCGCAACGTGTGCCAGCAATTTCCACTGATAAACCTAAAATTATTAAATATGTACATCAAATTTTGATACAATACAAATGCCACATTCCAGTTACATTCCAATACATGGAATAGGATAGAATTTATGAACTCTTCATTTAACTGACCTTCCCACAGAGTGGACAGCGTCCACTATCTTGGCCTTTGTTGGCCGAATCTTGCATTGAAGAAGTTACGAGACCGTGAGAACCCAGTAAATGTCGTTCCAACCCTTGGTCCGTAAAGAAGCGGAATTGGCATTTTTGACAGTTCAATGGCGGTTTATTATATATCATTTTCGGATGTATTTTAACTTTGTGGATCCACTGCATATGATTTCTCAATTGGTCTAAGTCCTACAAAAATATGTGATTTTAGAAAATGCTTTCTAACGGTTACTGTTGTTTAAGATACGATCAAAACATTAAATAATAGAGTATCTTCAATATTATAAATTACAACTAACCTTTATGTATCCATCACAAATTTCACAAATGACGAAAGAGGTCTTTCCACCAGCTCCGGGCTGACCAGCCGCTGGACCTGCTTTTGCATTATTTTGTGCTGAAGTCGATGCGGACGGAGTTGTGGAAGATTGCCGAGGTAAGGGTGTGATGGATATACTCGGTTGAGTAGTTTGTTGTTTTGCCATAGGTCGCAACTGCTGGGTTGAGGCACTCTGCAAACAAAATAGAAAAATGAAATACGCTCTCAAAGGATGTACGACAAATTCAAAAAGTATAATGTGTGATATACACAAGGTCACAATAAAAACAACTTTACTTTATGCATGGTAGCAGCTGACGATGGTGGTGGAACAGCTCCAGACATGTATGACAATTTAGGCATGAAGCCTGCAAGTGAACCTGCTCCGGGACCTGTTACAGCCTGCTGCATCAGCTGGTTGTTGGTATATTGCAATTGGGTTTGCTGGACTGGAATTTGTTGTCCTCCTGGACCTCGTATTAGAATTGTACCTAATAAGACACAGTCGAAATAAAAAATTAACAAACTTTGAAAAAAAGAACAGCAAGTAATTAACCAGCCGCGCAGCAGTCGTCTAGAAATCAGACCAGACCGTCCGATCCACACTTTCACACAAAGAACTCGTGAGAGTGAAGAAAAGAGAGGGAGTGAAGATGAAGAGTCAGTCTTATTAATCAATCACTTAACCACGGCCATACCCTGGTCCCTCATCTCCTAGAGCCTAGGCCGCCTAGGGTCCGTTTAGATACACATGCTGTATTTTTGTTAATACGCGCGAATAAACTTTGCAGACCGCGTATTGCATGCAAGGCCCATAGTAGAGCAGACACCCAAGCAAGGCGAAGGACAATGTAGATCAGTTCTCTCCTGTTTCTTTGGGCTCGGACCGGGACTGCTTGTAAATTCAGCGCCTTAAAATGCTGTTTCACGTTGGTAAAAATTATACCAAAAAACCATTTGGGAAATTCGGTTTCATTTTGAAAGATTTAACATTTTAGTTTAAAATTCAAATTAATTTCAATACTAATCAAGCGAATTCCTGAAATAAGTGTCGTTTCTCTATTGTAATTATTAGATTCAATTGAAAGTGCCAAAAGTTTGTTATTCGTTCGTGTATCGTGTCAATCGTGTGTAACATGCTTATAATTTGTTCAAGAGGATTATATGCATTCGGAACTAAAGAAGAGAAATAAAGTGGGTTGGACTAAAGCAAACGGTACTTCTGATGAAAAAAATTTTTTTTAATCGATAGCCCATATCGAGAAACGTCCAAATACCCAGTTTCGCGCAATTTGAGATTGCAGATTTTGAAATAAAAATTTGCAAACATTTTGAAAAACTTGCAAAAATGTTCGAAAAATTTTTTCCTCCTATTCGACTCGTCAGCTCAACAAAGGTCGAAATGTCCAAAAAATGGCAAAACGTTGAAAAAGTTGCACAAATTTTTTATGCATTTCTGACGTCACGAAATTGTTTACAAATATGAAAGACTACAAATTCGGCATTCGGACATTTCGGCAGGTTAGGAGTCCATTAAAAAATTTGTGCAACTTTTTCAACGTTTTGCCATTTTTGGACATTTCGACCTTTGTTGAGCTGACGAGTCGAATAGGAGGAAAAAAATTTTTCGAACATTTTTGCAAGTTTTTCAAAATGTTTGCAAATTTTTATCGCAAAATCTGCAATCTCAAATTGCGCGAAACTGGGTATTTGGACGTTTCTCGATATGGGCTATCGATTTAAAAAATAGAAAAATTTTTTTCATCGGAAGTACCGTTTGCTTCAGTCCAACCATAAAGTGCTTACTACGTTGAATATGCGGTGAGATGACGGGAGGCTGCATGGGTTTCGTATGTGTTCGAATTAAACCAGGTAATGGTTTAGGTTTAGGAGCTTGAATTAATGTAGGCATCCCCATATTTCCTCTAGGGTAAAACTTTTGTGACGCGGTGGGATACATCGAATTTCTTTGTTGATTTGCAGCAGCAAACAAGGCTGGATTTAATTGTCCAGGAGAAATCCTTTGTTTCTGTAACTTTGGTAATTTCGCCGGTGTATCCCAATCAGTGGGCGGTTCTAAGTTTTTCTCAATTCTGAATCGTTTTTGACATCCTTGGATGTGACGAGACAACTTTGCTTTCGAATTATCTTCGAATGCACAGTTTGGACACTGATGATAAGCAGGAGCTCTGTAATGAACAAATACGTCATTTAATTAATATTAATTTTAATGTACTACACATTTTGCAAGAAGGAATAGTAGACAACGAATTATGGTAATAACGTGAAAATTACAAACCTTTCTAATCTTGCTTTTGTGTTATGTTCCGCTTCAACATGAAATAATATTTCTTGTGGGACGCGAGTCGTGTATTGACAGAAATTGCAACGATAACTGTAATTTCTCATATGTGGTGTTTCTAAATGTGTACTCAAGACCAGCTCGGACTCTGTTTTGAAATTGCACAATTCACACTTTTTCATCGGTGTGTGAAATGTTGCATTATTTTCTTTACTTTCTTCAATATTTTTCTTTAAGAACGATATACTTTCCATTGTTTGCATAGATATCGTTCCACTTTTGTTCTTCTTTCTCTCTTGGTCGGCTTTTCGTTTTTGCAATTTGAGTAAGTCCACTTGAACATACTCCTGCACCAAGTTCATTCCTATATTCATAAAGAGTTTACCTACAGGAGAGTCAAAATAATCCTCGGGGTTTCCTTCTTTTGTTTCTCGTAATTCATCATTGTAGTCTAATTCTTCACCGCGCGCTACTTTTTCTTCGCNTTTTGTTTCTCGTAATTCATCATTGTAGTCTAATTCTTCACCGCGCGCTACTTTTTCTTCGCGTACCCGCTTAACTTCGCTAGCCAAGTGTTTTAAAGTATCCTTAAACTGTTTCTTTCCCGGCTGTTCGAAAACGTATGGCACTATAAACGATGGTGCTTCAATGAGGAATGCGTCATCCGGGATGTTAAGAATACTGGACATTCGATTATTACTAGTTTGTTGTTCTCCTGCGTGTAAAGCTGGTCGCAACAAAGACTTTGATGGTGGTTGTGGATGTTGAGTAATCTGCGCTTTGTGTAAGGGTACCGGACCTTTACCTTGTAAAATTGAATTAGTGTCAATGATAACTAGCGTGGGTTCTTTTCGGGACTCTTTCTTATTGGCTAAGTGCACCAAAGACTTTGTATCGTTGACAACTATGGTTGTAGATACCCCGTTTGCATCTTGACCTTCTTCAGCAGACGCATAAGCACTGGATCCGGATCCACCGGTCTTATCATACGAACAATTTCCCAACGGATCCTCTTCTGGGATTTCCATGATGTCATCATCTTCTGATACGATAATAGGTTCGGGTGGAGGTTTTGGTTTCATAAAACCTTGTTTCGGTCTTCCGCGTGCCCCATCAACAGCTCGTATAGTAATTCCAGATTTAGCAAGGAAAGCCGGTATGTTACCGATCCCCGGCGTAATGATATTTTTCGTTCCTTTGAATTGATCCTCCTCACTGTCACTATCAATGTACACAACATCACTTTCATGTCCAACATCCGACTCTCGCCCTCTCACTTTCCCTCCAGATTTTTCCGGTGAATCTTCCACAGTTTACTAAATACATTGCATCGTCATCAACGTCTTCTTCTATATCATCATCAACGCTCTTCTCGTTTGAGGAATTTAACGACGGACCTTCGTCCGTTGTTTCATATTCTTCCGACAACTCTTCTATCCCATCGTCAACTTCTTCCAACAGCTCTTCCTCAGCTTGAATGATGTCATCATCCTCATCCTGAAGAAGCTCGTCCTCATCCTCCTCATGAATAAGTTCCTCTTCCTCTTGACCAATATCGTCATCCTCATCCCGAAGGATATCATCCTCACAAACACCGTTCATACTGATAACTTTAAACTCACCTCACTTTCCGGGTATCTGAAATACAATTACAAAACTCACACATTAATTAACCCAAAATTCGAATCGATCTGCACATTATCATACCATCACACACAAGTCATACAACCATTATAATATACTCCTTCACACATCTCTCATCGTGACCCAACTTCAAACCATTATTAAAACCCTTGCAAATAATCATACAAACATTTGTTTTGTAATATTACTACATTTTACTCTTCTCTTACGCGCACTCACACAATGAGAAATCCGCAATCACCATTCACGCACACTATGCATACACTCGAGGATTGGCATATACACCCGAATACCGTATGAAGTCCTGAAGACACAAATAATGAAAAATTATGACACAATGACAAAATCTTACTTGTTCCGATCCGAGAGTGGGTGATAATGACGAGGTCGTTCCGAAAGTCTTTCGGACAGAGTTGAACTCAATTGAAACGTACCAAGATGGCGGCGTCACGTGATCGAGGCCGAGAGGCCACACACATTTAACAAAGCAGGGACTCTCTGAGTCCGCCGTTGAATGCGGTGTATTGGGCTGGCTGGCTCACACTCACTGGCTTGGGCCCTGTTTCATCTAGCACTCACACTGCTCCTTCCTTGCTGCCTTTATTTTATTTTTTTTTCGCCTTCACTACGTGAAGAAGCACTACTAAAAAGCAACGTTGGTTGGATTCACAAACGCTACGGCTACGGCTCTCGAATCTCCTGTGCCACGAGCTCCTGCTTTCTCACATTCCACAATCGCACTAAAAGTATAAAGTGAAGCGGTGGTGAGTAGTGCTAGGAATGAGGGTCGAATCCCGTCTAACATTCGTAGTTGTGCGTGTCGTCCTTCCTTTGCTTTCAGTCTTTCAGGCCCAGGCCAGGCCACACAAAAGCCTCATAATATGAGGGATCGTATCGGGGCTCAGGTGACGTCACGGCGGAGAAATGGCGGGGGAGGAAAACTGAGATCGGCTGGTTCCGGCTGGCTCTCCTCTCAAGCCCAAAAAACAGTTTGCTCTTTTAGCTGTACCGAAACTACACTTTATCCACTTACACTTAAAAAAAGGCCCTGACCCAACTTTCAAACTCCGACTCACTCTCTAATCACCCATCCCATGTTCATTCATTTCATTTTATTCCTTGCTCATCTCAATAATCTCTTTTTTGAACTCGTATCATCGTCATAATTCAAAAAGGCCATTCAATGTTTACTATGAATGATTCAAATGCAAAAGCGCTTATTAATACATTCCGAGATAAAATGCTCAAGTTCTTGTGAAAAATTTCTTCCTCCACTTTCACTTCAGCATCCAGCAGAGCACTTTGTCATACTTAATTGTATTAAATCTCAAACGTTTTTTTTTTCGATAACCTTGATGTTTCATTGTCTTCATATCTGCCCATGATGAAATGGGTCGTAAGGATACTCTGTACCCTGTATGGTTGTATAATTAGGGCCCCAAAGCCGGGTAACTCATTTTCCTTTTATTTGCAATCCTTGGGGCATTGAGCAACTTTTTAATTAGACTTATCGACTGTTTCACATTCAGTTGGGCTTTATGAGTCATTTTACTGAGTCAGCCTTAATATGATTTATAGACGGGAAATTACTATCATGTTTGTTGGAATGCTTTCATTAGGTTCCATGTGCGAATTTATTTCAAGATTTTTAAGTTTTAATTCAACAGTACAATTGTAACATTGGGAAATAAATGCAAAGCGATAAGTTCTTCTGGGATATTGTTGGTGAAAGGAATGTTAGGAAGTTAGGATGAATGAATGCCGAATTGACATTGAACAATGGTATGCGAATGTGAAAATGAATGCACATTTTATGTAAAGAATCCAGCAAAGCCAGCAATCAAAGTGAATAAAGTTGTAATAATAAATAATGAACAATATGATTATGATTCATCTTCATCACCGTGTGGCATACATATATAAACAAAGATTGGTGAAATTTGGAATATTACATATTGTCATTGTATTCACTAATTAAAAGAATGTAGAACATCAATTGGCTGTAGCCATAAATATATTATCTTGGTCTTCAAATCTTATGATATAACAGAAAAGGACAATTCTACTAAAGCCGAAATTCAACATTATGAAAGATTTATTCTAAACGGGGTATACCAGTATACTTTAGATTATGTATAAGCTAAGTAGTACATAATTATACAAGCTTTGTGGAAGATTCAGTTCATGTTGTACAGCTTAGGCATCATGCATCAGTCATCATCGTCTTCCTCTTCATCAAATGAGAGTAGATTTGTGTTCTTCGTTTTCACCGTATCGTCCTTCCGGTCAAGTTTAGCTTTAGTGTTATAGTCATTATCATTCTGAGTCTGAATAGGTCGCTTCTTGGGTTTCCGAAACTTAATTTTACCATCTACTGAGGGCTCATCTACAAAAAAACCTGAGGCGTTAGACTTGAGGACTATAAATACCACAATGTTGTAACTTGCATAAACCAAATGAAAGGATTAGAACAACAAACCTTCCTCGTCCAAAACACCTAATTTCTCCGCCTCTTCAGCAGAAATATCACCAGGTTTAAGTACTACGACCGTCGGCTTTTCGTCATCACGATCGTCTTCGTCCGAATTGCAAGGGCCTAAATCTTCTCTCTATAAGGCAAAGTACACTCACATATTAAATTAAATTAATCCCATTTCCAACACATTGTACAAATCCTGCCATGTACAGAAATATACTAAAACCTTATACCTTAGTATCAATATTCGGTCCTTCTTTGAACCCAATCTCTTCTTTTAGTATTCTTAGAAATGTTGGCTCCGTTGGTTTAGTGTACGACACACCACCCCGTCCCCCCTTTTTGCTCATGTTTGTCAATGCTTCTACTAAATAAGTGGTTATAGCGTATTTCTTACTGTAAACATTCCAATGCAATAAAACATGAACTTCATTGTATTTAGCTGATCAATCAATGCTTTGGTCCTTTGTTCAAAAAATGTAGAACTTGTAGCATACGTACGTTTACAATTTCTTCGAGTTTTCTTCCTCGTCACCACCGTCAACTTCAACTATTGACGTAGTACCTTCACTGAGCAACTCAAAAATGGATTTTCCTCCGTGCTTTAGATCATTGAACCAGCCATAAACAGCGTATCTTGAACATGTTTTTTCCTTGTACACATCCAATAACTCGGAATAGATTTGCGATGCACTTTGACCTTTTAGCATTAAAAATTCCGTCACTGAAAGCTGCTTCAGCTGATCATCCGGCTCGCCCGGCTCCGACATGAATTCTAAAACAAAACCGTCAAAGAATTCGTAAATTAGTTTTGTATTCTTAATCGTGTATTAATGCAATGTGTGGTTACCAAATTATCAAAAAATGAAAGTAAATAATGATGGACAGAATTCGACAAATTCCATCCAACCGACGAGTTAAGAAGACTGACGAATAGAACGAGACTCAACTGAAATTCGAGTGCAGCGCTCCCACCGAAATGACACCTGGGAACATTCAACGCACCGCAGCACCGCACCACCTAGTTCACATAGGCGTTAACGTTAACGACGTTTCGCCCAATATTGTTTTTCAGTAGATTCGCATTTCAGATTTCGCACACGGCACATTTTCATTTTATATTTACATTCAACTGATTTGTTGGTTTCGAAGAACCCAAGACCGGTGACGAGGTTAACAGCGCAATTAGCGATTTTAGTTTTTGGTTTGTGTAGCGCAAACTGAAGCTTTGTAGATTTCTAAGACTGCACATGATTAGTTTAAGTGCTTATCATTGACTGATGTAAGTACGAATAATTATTAAAATATGGATCAAAATTAATGTGCTTAGATCGTTAGACCAGCTTGGACCGTGTGACCTTTTTGGAAACTCGGTTTAGTTTGATTTGATAGTAAATGAGTTTACGTTTACTATAGGGTTGGGGAGAAAGTTTTGTTAGACGAATAGATTATTTTGATTATTGATTTTTATTTTTAGTACTTGTAGTTTAATTTTATTTTTTGTTCGTTCGTTTTCAGAATACCAAATAAACTTCCGAATGGGTTCAAAGTTTGAAGATACTTCCTCTACAATGTCAACTTGGTCGAAAATGTTAACAAGTCAGGCTGAATGGAATGATAAGGTATTAATAGGTATATACAATTTCATGGTTTTCTTTCAATAAGGTATTCAGTGTTTAATTTATCGTGTCTTTATGATTTTTAGGATGAATTTCTAGATGTGATTTACTGGATGAGACAAGTGTTGGGAGTTGTTCTAGGCCTCATATGGGGATTTTTTCCATTGACTGGAATGCTTGGATTAGCATTGTAAGTTGTAAGCTTTCGTTTAACGATTTGTAGTTTTTGATAGTGATACTGTGAAGTAGTAATTGATATGAATGTGAGAAATGTTATGCGTATTACAATACTAAATCATTCTGTTTGTTTTGAATTGTGTAGATTTTTTGGAGTGAATGCCGGTTTAATGTATTTATACTTTAGCGGATTTCAACGAATAGATGAAGAAGAATACGGTGGACCGTGGGAGCTTACAAAGGAGGGTTTTATGACATCATTCGCGAGCTTTTTGGTACTTTTCATGAGTTGTAATTTCAATTATTGATTGTGTTGCACTTATCATTTTGTCATTGTTGGATATAAATGAAATTTTAATTTAAAGGTCACATGGGTGATTGTCTACTCCGGGCTTCATTACTCGGATCACGACTTATTCCATCCGTCATAACAAGAAAAGAATAATAAGAATTATAATCCTCGTTATTACGTAACAACACAAGAACTACACTACTCGTGACCATTGTCAATTGTCATAACTCATAACCTACAGCGAAAGAATAATGAGAGTCATGACTATCGTCATAACCTACAACAAAAGAATTCTAAGAATCCTGACTATATCGTCATTACAATATTACAAATAATAATTAATAATAATCATGAATATTGAATGCTAACTAAACGAGTAACGACAAACAAGTTCGGAATCCACATTATGAGGGATACATGCAAAAGATCTCGTTGATGGGAAGCTTTTACTTTTTACGATCAAAACCAAACTGAAAAGTGCAGCGGAAATTGATCAATACTTTCCGTAGAATAAGGTACATTAAGTTAAGTTTACCAAAACTGCATTTTATCGACACAAAATATATTTCCAAGTTGTATTTATAATGAAAAATAAAACTGGATATGTTCATTGTTTATCCTTTAACTTCATCCTGTGATATTTGTAGTTGCTTCTTTATTATTGCATTGCTTTATGATCAGATGACTTGAGAGCGTTGAGACTTGAGAGCACTACCGTACCGCTGCAACGCACAAGTGGTGAGCGATTGCGAGGGGGCCCGGTGCCAAGGGGGCCCCGTAAAAAATACAAATAAGTGTCTTAAATTCAATTAGTTGACAATTCGGGCTTGAAAAATAAAATTTCAGGTAGATGAGATCGCTAAACAGTAGGCAGCATATTATCTCAACCATGCACTGCAAATGCGACTACAAACTATGGTCAGGAAGGCAGTG
>JABASF010003389.1:0-10454 GCA_019776145.1 Harlomillsia oculata
CAATTGAAGTGCGTACATGTCAAAACTTTTTCACGAAGGTGATTGAGAACACTCTCCTCCTCCTCACAATTTGAAATGTATGAAACTTAGCGCTGCTTGAGGTTAAATTTTTAGAATAATGGCAATATGCAATCCTGAAGGGTTTCAATTGTAATATTGTAAATCACAGAATAAAAAGTGTATGATTAAAATTCATTTCTGGTCGAAAAATCCCGTACCCCTGGGGCCACAGGACCTTGTTTGTCCCAGAAATAATAAAATGTAGCGTACAACGAACTGCGTTTGCGTACAGGATGCTCGATTAATTGATGGAAAGAAGTGTTCATGATTATGGCTTTGCATAGTTGCATATTTGAAATCGGCTATAATTTTATTTCAATAAGTTCATATTAGTCGTTTTTTGTCGGCTTTACCAATCTTGAATTATGTTTCGAACATTAATTTCCATTCAGTGTCTTTGTTATTGAAGTGAAGTGTACAGTAATGATTGTGAATCCAACAAGTCGAATCAGAAGGGTTAAAAATCCAAATACCCTCATATTCGTTGTATTGTGCGAATGGAGACAGTTTTCATTCCATACATGAGGAAATGAGCACGCTGGAACTGGAACATTATTTTCTCCAGATCAGCGCTGAGTGTGTCTTTGTCCAGGTTCAAAGTGTGGCACATTACTCTGGACAAGGGTCTCGTCATCGTCATACTTCTTGCATTAGCAACCATTTCCAATGCAATCTGCAATGGAATATGGAAGCCTCTCCTGTTTCTAATTTGTAACGGTAACAGTAGGCATTAAAATAAAACAATTAGCTTGATTTCTCTTAAATCAGAGAATTAACTGAGCGCAACTGCTAAATGGGAATCGGTGCACGGAAAAGCGAAACCCTGCCATGCCAAGTCACGTGGTTGAATCAGGGAAGGACCATTTGGAAAACGGGAAAAGACGAAGAAAGGTGCGAAATTGAGAACCCTTGTCATTTGCATAATTGCATTGGGGTTGTCCGACACGATACATTTCATTTTTCACGTGCAGTAATATAATTTGTGAAAAATTACTTTATAGTTGTTATTGATGTTGAAGCTATTTTTCTAGTTTGTGTATAAATATTCTATCCTTTTAAAAAGTACAATCGGATTTTGTGTTCAATGATTCATTGAATCATTGAAAATCATTGAAACATGAATAAATTACCGGAACCAACGGAGATTCGGAAATCTACTAGAGAGAAAAAACCTCCGAAGTCTAAGGATGTTCCATTAGAAATCCCTAAGAAAGTACCACAAAGAAGTCGACACTATGGAAAGCGGAAAGCTGATGATTTATGTACCATATCCGTCCCTGATTTGGTACAGTTAAGAAAGCGTCGTAAATCTTTGCAAGTACCAGAACCATTACACACAGAAACAGTCAGAGAAGATGAAGATTCATCAGTAGACGAAGAGAACACAACAACAGCAGCACGTAAACGTTTTCCAGCTAAACGTGGACGTCCAAAAGGCCGAACTACAAATGATGTGACGTTGAAGTGCTCTCAACGGTTTTTGCAGGCTGTAAAAAATCTGTTCAAACAGAAGGAATCAAAACCTGAAAAGTCTATTTACCCTGTATCGAAGCGTCAACAATTAATTAATGACAGACGACGAGAACAGCGTGAACGTGAGGAGGCCCAGAGAAAAAAAGAGGAAACAGTTGAAGAGAAGCCTGAATTTCACTTGGGGCGCTTTCTCTTCCCGAAGGTATCAGTTCTTCCTGATTTTGACAGTTTGCAAATTCGATCCACATCGTCAACGCTGTTTGATCATATTAAAAATTACGTAAGTCCAGTATTTATACATAGTATTCATTTTTGGGGGTTGAATTTCGTAACCTAAGTGTATTACATTCGGTAATTGACATAAAGTAATTTCTTTTTCCTTGTAGAATGAGAAGGATGAAGAACCCATGAATAGCAAGTTGTTTTTCCCCACAAGGGATACCCTGCATTTTTGTATCTGTAAAGACAAAGAGCTTCAAACGGAAGAACTGAAAGAAGCAGATCTGCTGAAGAAGTTGATGTCAAGTAAAGGTATGCATTCCAGCGATTGTTGTAGCTGTATCAAGAATGTATTAGCTAATGCGAAAACAAGGAACGAAGAAAACGAGGAAAATGAAAATTGGGAAACTATCGAAAATGTAAGTGATCAAAATGCAGTTGATGTCGAACATTATGATGAAGCTGTTGCTGATGCAGAAGTTGCGGTTGATGTCGAAGATGATGACGAAGATGAACATGGTGACGAAGGGGATGATGATGAAAGCGTGCATTCAGACGTTTCGAGTACAGATGATTCGGACACAGAATTTTGGAACTATGTTGGATCAGAGAAATACATGAAAGAAAGGTATGGCGATGGGAACGTTCTAAACAAAGTTACTAACGAGTCTCACACCACGGTAAATCCTAATCCGGGCACTTCTAATGAAGCAACATGTTCGGTTCACGAAGATGATGTATTTGAACCACTTGCGGAAGCTATTGAAGATTTGAATTTAGTTGCCCCATCATTGTCTTCAAACGACGAGGCTAATGGAAATCCCCTAAAAGTCAGCAAAGAAACTACGAAGAAGAAAGAGAAGGATGCTGTTTACCCTTTTAATATAATAAAGTATCCTGAGAACGTAGAAACAATCTGGAAAACTCTTCAGCGGAGCTTAAACAATTTTGTGGAATGCTATATTAGGACTTGCCCGTATTGGGATTTTGATACTTTTCAGTTGACCGCCGATCATCATCAAGTTTATCAACTGTTCAGGCTGTAAGTAACGCTACTTTCGTACTAGACTAATGTGTAACAATATTAATATACATTGCTAAACACAAATCCGCGTTTTGAAATGGAACAAGAATTATGATTTCACGTAGTTGGTGACGGGGACGAAAACTGTTTCGAATCAGCTTAGCTCACCGATTAGGCATTTGAGTCTTGAGTATCGTTTACTAGGACCTTATTTGATCTGTGAATTCTCATGTATTTCAGATATGAACCTACTAAGGGAACACACTGGGAAAGAGCTGAGCATGGACGAAGAATGATTCACATGATTTTGGAAGCAGCGAAAGATACTTTTCTTTTCCCTTGGGATTTTGAGGTGCATGCCTTACATGACGGTCGTATATTTCGCAAAGTCGTAGCATTTTATCTGCTTTACTATTTATTCATGAAGCAACCAGGATTTCACCTCAACCGATTGACTGTGAACCATATGAAACCTTGGAACGATGTCTCATTCCGACACAAACCAGTTCGTATTAATATGACTGCACGGGACGCTGTCGCCTTACGACACTTTGTAGATGCGATTAGTAAGTCTTTTTTCGCCGACGTCAATCAACTTTCGGATTTTACAAGCCGGAAGGTAATCAAGGACACGGTATTCACCATGATAAAAGTTTTGCAAGACACCCACGCATTTTCAATGAGACTTCACTGCATTGATGACGACGTATGTTTCCTTTATCCAACATTATTATGGTTTCGTGTGCTGTCATAATAGAAATTTTAAATGCATTTCTTGTTTTCCCTAGATTCTTTTGGACAAAACTTCCTTGAAGTTGGCTAAAACGAAGAACCCAGCATTTGATCATGAGAGAGATGCGGTTAAATCTGAAAATGGCTTTTTACGGCGGTACTTACCGTATATAACTGATCATTCGTATCGAAGTCGAGTATTTCAGAAAATTAAAAGCCTTAGTGAACAATTTGAATGCGAAAGACAGAAATTAAATGAAGGTATGTTTCCTATTACGTTCTTGCATTAGTATCTAAACCCATTTAAAAAATCGAACTTCCGAGTCTATTTACATGAAAATTGGTTCGTATTTTTTGTAATTATTTTATTGATCTTTTCTTCTACAGTGGCTGATGCCTTGTCAACTTTGACACACTTTTCAACCGGTATGTGCCCCTGCAAGCGAAAAGCTAAAGTATTTGCGTCGAAAAAAATAGTGAACCGAAGAGCCGGATTTCTGAAATGGAACACCGTACAAAGACGATCCCAACGAGCTGCTATGCTATCACTGAAAAAACCCAGGTCACATCTTCAAAGAATTCGTCTTCGTTGCGTGACATGTAAATATATCATAGCGCTAAGTACAGAAGTTGGTAAGTCAGCCTGTCAACCATTCTTTGTTCATAAAAGTTGTATTGTCTGTGAAAAAATGAACATAAGGACCGGGGAGGAAACGTTGCGGACCCTTGGACAGCACCGCACCGGTTCTTGGGGAAAGCTCACAACTTTTCCTTCCTAATGATCCAATGACTTTACGATAACGATCTGTTACCTTTCTGTTCGTTTTGTTTCCAGTATACATGGCGGCAAAACTGAATTCGCTGGCCGGGGTGGAATTACGAAAATCGGATCCCATAAAAATAAAACGTGAGGAGGACGTGGACGGCAATTACATAACTATGAAGCGAACCAAACTCGCTATGGATGATGAGGACCCATCCAAAACCGATTCTAACACACTCTCCATGGATATGGTTTTAGAAAAGATACGACAATGTTACAATTTTCTCCGAGACGTATATTCACCTACCAAAAGAATAAAAGGAGTACACCTGCTTTATAAATGCACGCGGAACGTAATTTCTGGGATTTTGGTTCATTCATGATGAACCTATTAAAAACGACGGATGTTTCAGTTAATGAAGATGACGAAGAAAGTGGAGATGATGAATATGACGGGGATAAAGAAGATGACGAATACCATGTAGTAAACTTTGAAATTTTGGATAAGCCTTGTGAAGACATTGAAAGTCCTTCTATTGTCATGGATCAAGAGATTGTTTCTAGACCATGCGGTATTGAAACGAAAACAACGACAGTGAGGTTGACTGAGACTGGTCGATGTTAGAACAAGGTGACGAAGTAGCAATGTCCAACAATGCAACAGAACAGGACGAAGAATATGTGGATGAAAGTGAACCTTCGAATCAATCATCCTTGGATTTAAGATTACGAATGCAAAGATCTCAAATATGTAGTAGTTGAAGATTTCGACAAACGTACCGGAAGCTGTGATGCTACAGATAAAAAAATGAAAGTGATTGAAATAGCGAAATTGAAATGTCGAAAGAAAATATTGAAATCCTCAAGAATGTATGATATGAGTATGAATAATGGCATATAATGGTTTGTTAATTGTAATTTAGGGTCGAATTTGTTTTGTTTTAATGTTTGATGTTTTAGTATGGTCTTATGAAGACCGTTTGGCAAAATAGTAATGTTTGTATATAGTATTGAAATGTAATGAACAGCATAGTAAGAAAGAGACGTTTTGCTCCGGCTAGCTCAGTATCACTCCGCCAGTGAGAACGGCAAGTAGTCAGGATCCGTCTCTTATTTATGTATTTATTGTATTGTATTGGTAATAAACCCTAGAAAACCAAAATGTGATTCTCCCTTTACGTTACAGAAAAAATAATGACATTAATTATGCGTGCATTTAACATAAATGGTGTGCCGTTAACCATTGCTTGTTAATTTGACATTTGAAACAACAATCTGCTAAACAAATGAGAGCTACAAAAATCACCGTCGTTTTTCACACATCATGGTTAGAAAGATTGACACTGTAAACATTTTATTTTAATTCATTTTATTAAAGTATGCAAGAAATCACAATGTTTATCCAACTTCATTTGGTAAACTACATTTAGAATTCATAGATTCCGTCGAACACTATCTAGACGCAACTAAAAAAACAACCGTGAACAATCCACAGTACACAAAACATATCCACAGTACGTTTCAAAATTCCCCAAAATACAATTTACAACCAGTACAGAAATAAGTCCGACATAATAAAATTATATAAACAGGAACATTTAAAAGCATTAAATAATTCATTAATTCATTGTGATATTCATCCATTGAAGAAGCTACGATCAAATTGTCAGAACACGGAGGATAACGGAATGCCAGCAAAACCTCCGTTTCTGTGATTTATGATTCAGTTTACACTTGTTGATTTCTGGTCCCGATTTCGTTGAAGATAAGCTCTTTCCAGTAGTCGACTGTGTGTTCCCCCTCTTCCACGGATCGATCGTAAACGAATTGCGGAGGCTGTATAGCAAAATTCATATTTTAATATAACATCGAATTGTAAAAAGTATGCACATTGTAGCAATTATAAGTCTTACCTTATAGACCTGAAAGGATTTTTTTGACGGGACAAAGGATCTGAGATATGGATGTCGCAGAGTCTGCTCTATAGTAATTCTTCTATCAGGATCAATGACCAGCATTTTTGAAAGCAAATCCCGTGCATTATGTGCTACCAAATAATTAAAAAATATATTTGATGTCGTACAATAAACATGCATGATTATGTTATGATTAATTACTAATTGTAACATGCACAACGTAAAAGCAGAGAAACAGCACAAAATCTTTTACCTGTCAAACCGGGTTCTTCTACAGAGTCACGGTAAAATAACTTGTCGGGAAACATATCTTCGAAAGATTGAGGAGGGACCCTTGGCTTGCCCTTAAAATATTTCCGAATCGACTTGGACTTCAATTTTTTGTTGAACTCCGGTTCCGGAGTGCCTGCATAACAGAAGACCATAGCGATACAACAAAGAAAATATAACAAATGATGTCTTCATCAATGAAAATGAACAAAGTCGTTTTGAGAATCGTTTATATGGCTACTAACCGAGCTTCTCGACGATTTTATTCCATTGGTCCAGTGCGTTTTCACCAGTGAATAGATAGTCACCGAGTATCATTTCTCCAAAAATGCACCCCAATGACCAAATATCTGACTTCCCGTCGTACGCCATCCCTAAGATAATTTCAGGTGCCCTGTACCACCGGGTGACCACATATTCAGTCATGGCAATTGTCGATTCCATAGATCGCCCGAGTCCAAAATCGGTGATCTTCAAAGTACAATTGAAGTTGGCCAGTATGTTTGCAGGCTTTAAGTCACTATTAAAGCGAACAGGAATAATAAAAAGCAGGGCTTTAAAACTAAAAAACAATATTAATAAAAGTATGATGATGATGAGTGATGACGATGAGTGAGTATCCTATGACTGTATGGTATCTACTTACCGATGAATGATTCCAACAGAATGAAGATATTGGACACCCCTAAGCATTTGATGCAGCATGAAGCTCATGTAGTCGTGATCGAAGACAAACTTCTGTTTCGTGATTTTTTGATGCATGAATACCTGTTTTAAAACAAGACAAGAATTCCAGCTAAAGATATATATAGTACAAAATTACAGCGGTCTGAAAAGTGAATTAAAATTAACCTTCTGCAAATCAACTGGCATCCACTGCATTACAAGATAAGCGTCTTCAAACTCCGCTAAAGAGGTTTGAGGCGTGAATGCATTCAAAAGCCCCATAACCTAATGACAAGAACGTATATAAAGCAAAATTCGAATTGGTATAAAAAATGTCTTTAAGAATCATAATGTGCGACTTCAAATAAAATGAATTTACATTTTCATGACGAACCAATCCCATGATTTTCAATTCACGATAAGCCCTTTTAGCTACCACTTCACTACGGAACGGTTTGAATAGTTTTTTGATTGCGACTTTTGTCCCTGTTGACGTGTCATCAGCAAGACTGTAATGTACACCAACAATACACATAGTGTCAAATGCATATTCAAGTGTTTAGTTCCTTATAAATGTATGTAAACAACGTAATTAATTTGAATTATATAAATCCTTACCACACAGTGCCATGAGTTCCAGATCCGATCTTCTGGAGATTTTGATATCGTTCCAGCACGGTAAAAATGGTACCTTTTACTTTCACGGAGTAATACCCGGGCCGCAAATCTACAGCAGTAACATTTTCCCTGGATTCGTCAGAATCAGTAGTTGTGGACATTTTTGGTTCTGCAACGTCGTCACTCGTCGGCTTGACCAATGGTCTCACAACTGGGACACACGACTAATGAATGCACAAATTGACCTCGTCACAAAAAAATAAACCCCAAGAAAGAAGAAATACTCACGTTCCACCAACTGCAGAAAGTAAAAAATGACAAAATTGCTTTCTACTCACACTTTTCAAGATGGCTGGTTCAAAAAAGTCTACAGACACAGCCCAGCTGGCCCACCCGGACCGTTCACTCAAATAATAGACGAATCGGAATCGAGATCGAGGCGAATCCAACTCAATACAAACCCGAACCCGATAGTCACGTGACTCGCCGCGCCGTCGAAAGTTGGAGGGAAAGATTGAATGGGAATGTCCCCGTGGCCGTGGCCCCCGTCGTACGAGTTACCACTCAACAACAAGAAAAGTTACGTAAAATGCACATTAGACAGACCGAATTTTACAATTTTTTGATTATTATCTGGTTTTTATTGAGTCTGTCATCTAGTCATCTGTCACTAGTTTCCGTACACCGTGTCCGGCTTACAAGATGAAATGAATTGTATAACTTATATAAAAACCACAGAAATGAACTTTGATAAATGTGATACATAAAATCGAATTATATAATATAATAGTGGAATCGAAATTAGAATTCAAGCCCAGATCCTGTTGTATTTACTGTAAAAGGGATGGAAGATGGTTTTCGTTCCATACATGAGCAAATGAGCTTCCTCAAACTTGTCAAGTAGCTCACTGTTCATTTCATCTTTGTCCAAATTGTGAACTTGGAATGTTCCTAATCCCAGCGGTCGGATGACATTCCTAGCATTGGCCATCATTCTCAATGCAATTGCTGTGGATGGTGTCCCAATCGTCAACTCGTAGGCCCGTGTGAACATCTTCATCAACAGAGGTAGGTTCAAAACATTACGGCCTGAACGACAGCCAGCTCTCCGAATAACCAAATGGATAAGGGTCAACAATGGTATATTCAGTTCCGGTTTGTTATCACGAAGTTTCTCCATTCTTTCAAACATGTCCATAGTCACGGATAATGGGAACATGCTCCAATCCTCTATCAGTTGGATCATTTCAATTCGTTGTTTCTGAATGTCTTCGGTTTCTTTCGAGTCCAATTCACAAAGGGGACAGCAGCGACGGATTTCGTCATCCTTCATGGTCGCACTCGCCAGTGGTTTGTTCGGAGGAAGACAAATGGTTGTATCCATGCGTGTATTCATCGTTATTTCGTCACCGGGTTGGATTTCCCGGAGTGCCCGGATGAACATGATGTCTTCGTACACGATCCAGTGGGCATTCCCACCCCAGCAACAATGATTTATGTACGATGGCAAATGCCACAATCCGAAAATTTCACGTAGTTTCGTGTCTTTCAACATCCCGATTGGGTCTGACGCTCTTGCTGCAGATGGAAACTTTGATCTCATCTTGGTCCTGAATGCATTCTTGTAACATACTTTCCGTATACGTTCAAAGTCCACTTCCTGACATTGCTCTTCATGTTCTGTTAAAACAAACATTTTCAAAATTGTGCATACGCCACAAATAAATGTGTATTTAAGTATAGTTTAGAGTATATATAGTTGGTCGTTCTTGCAATTCTACTTACCTTCGTTGTGAGCATCAAGAAACTCGAGTTCCGCTCCAGCCCATAAATGATAAATCAAAGGGAGCAACTTTTTTTTCTGAAAATGAACAACTTTCAGAATTTCACGGGTGAGTTCACGTGTAGGGTCGGAAATGGGTTTATAAAGAGGAACGCTTGCAATTGCCTTTGAGGCCAAAATGAGTTGTCCAGGCATGATGTTCTTAGTCGCAATCAAACCTCGGGCTTTACCCGGTATGAAAACAACTTCCACAGGACCCGTGTATTCTCCGATGAGAGCAATCTTCTCAGAATACACGTCTTCGTATCCTTCCCCTGTTTCATGTTGCTTTTGACAAGTATTCATCAACTCTTGAAGCATGGACACTGCTTTTTTCATTTCCCGACTGACTGATGTCATTTGAGACAGTGCTTTTAACATTTGTATAGTGTTTTTGTACTGGTTCATCTTAATACTGGCGTAACCAATACAATACAAAGCTTTGATATTGCTCAGATCCCATTTCAATGCGTGACTGGCATCAGACCATGCCTGTCCATAAAGCTTCAACATGTAAGCTGTGATAGCTCTGTTAGACAATATGTAAGTATCGTACGGATTGTATTTTAGAGCTTCGGAATATAACCGAAATCCGTTCACAAACTGTTTTTGTCTCACGAACATGTCACCCTTTAATTTAAGTTCGTGTGCCTTCCTCTTTTGTTCGGGATCTCTGCAAAACGCAATACAACATTACATAGGATAACAGGATTTTGCATTCTTTTGATTTGAAGGTCAGTAAAGTGTCACTTACACAGGTTGCTTGGCACGCTCTTCCGGTCCAATTTGAGCAACGTCCCAAGGCACACTTGGAACTGGGCACCGTTTCAAAGACTGATATAAATCAAAATCTATGAAAAATGGGATCTTCTCCTCCTTCCCGTCCATTAA
>JABASF010003390.1:0-10454 GCA_019776145.1 Harlomillsia oculata
GATTTTAGTATTCCAAGGTATCGCGTGTGAAACCATTCACTCAGCCATGAACAAATCCTAACATTTATTCTGTACGTGGCACGTTCCACTTTAAATCGCCAATTTTTGCTCGGAAGCCTTCAGGCTGATACCCGAGTAATTCTTCCCGGGTGTTAAACGAATCGAAACTGAAACTGACTTTTCCTCTCTGGGAAAGATACTTTTAGTCGTTTTTTTAAAAAAAAAAGTTTGTGATTTTCGAATGAGACTACTCTTTATATTGTGCCTTGACAAAAAAAGTTTCTCTTGCAAATAAATTACATTAATGGGTGACACTCCTCTGGTGGCAGTTTACACGAGGAGTAATTTAAGATGATTCAACGCGACTGGAGGCAACAGAGTTTCCTGGAGGAGGAGACACTGGAGACAGTCCTGGAAACCTTGTGCCTTCATTATTATGGCCGTAGTATCTTTTCTATCTGTAAATGATCCTGTTGTGATGTGAGTTAGGCTCGGAACGCGGAAGATTGTGGTTGTGAAAGCTGTGGCATCCCATTTATTCTTATGTTGAAAAAAGGTAGTGTGGGGACGAGTGAGAAAGTTTATTCAGGAACGTGAGCCTATTCAAGCAAGGAGGAAAGTAGGTTTTTTTTAGGAACAGTGGAAAAGAGCAAAAACTTGGATTATTTAGAATGCTGGACAAAGACATGAGCTGGGAGATGATGACGACGTAAAATGATCCCCCATGGAGTCCAGCCACCAGGAGTTGTTCGGTTGTTCCAAAGTCGACCTTCTTCCCGTCTCCTATTTTCTCCAGGAGTCCTAAGCAATGAAATGATCCTTGGCTGTCTTCTTCTTTTTGGTGTGCTGTCGTGGGTCGGTCGGTGTGTGTTGGTTTCCGAAGAAGGAGGATAAAAACGCACCCGAATAATACGAGCGGAGAGAAGAAGTCTGCAGTCATGCGGCCCAAGAGCCAGGCACTTTTCTCCCGTTTCACTTCGCCTTGTCCTGTGAATCGCCCGTTGCCTTTGTCGCGGTCGGGTGCAAAACTTCGGGAGCTGCTTCCCCATCCCATTTTCAAAGCTTGCACGTTTCCGAATTGTTGTCATTCCATGTGTCTCTCTAATTAACCCGAATGATGACAATTTAGCCACAAAAAAACACACAGTTTCCTCGATCTTCCTCAAGAGTTTTCCAGTCGCTCAAGACGTGCAGGCCTACCTGTGAAAAGAGTGAAAGTATAGTGAGAATAGTGAAAATAGTGAAAGCACACGGTGTGAGTCTAAAGAGAAAATCTCTGGTGACGACTACTTTTCTCTGCTGCAGACCAGTTGTCTCACCAAACGGAAAAGTAGGGCTTCCATATCCCTCGTTCTTTGTTTTTTATTCTCTGGACGTCCCTGAGTTCCAAGCGCTTTAATCGATATTAATTTTGTTCAACTTTTCAAAACTTGTTCCACAATGTTGACATTCCTGGTGAAAGTGCGGAAGCCTCCACACTTTTCCCTTCCAACTCTTCCAACTTTTCATCCTTTCATTTCACAACTGGAGCTTATGACGAAAAGTCGAAAAGTGAAGTGACAATGACAATAGTAGTCGTTTTAATAAATTCCTGAACACTGTGCAATTAAAATCGGATGTATAATTACCTATAGTATACAATCGTCGAATGTCGAATCGTCGCAAATCGCATTAGTCTTTCGTTACTAATAAATTAGTGAGATTGTGGATTTTGGGTGTGTGAATAATTAGCGTGAGTGTGTGACTTGAGTTGTGGTGAGTGGAACTTGAAAGGATGTCGACGAATCCGTCAGCTGGAGTCAACCCCGTTGACTTGATTGATTACAAGGTGAAGCTATTGGGTCTTCTACCTGATGGTTACATGTATGAGAATGGGCCGACAAGATGGGACTTGTCAACAGCTTGTTTTTGTAAAGTCCCTTCCGAAATGACATGCTACGACGGGAAAATTGATATCAAAGGTCATCCTACGTTAATCGGGTCAGGGATTCTTGAACGGAAATACGGGCTCACGGTGCAACTCCCCACGATTGCGGAGAGTGAAAGAGCTTCTGCAGCTCGTGGTCATGTGAGATACGAAGGTGACGATGAGCATCCTGATGATGACGATGCTATCTTAGAAGAAGAAGAGGACGACGCGGATGGGAGCGGTAACGAATCGGGGTCAGAAGCCTCCAAATCTGAAGATGACAAAAAATTGGGTGGGAACGAACCCAGTTTCATTTGTCAAGGATGTCGACACAACGCTGCTCAGAATCAAAGAGACAATCTCATGACCAAGTGGCTTAGGAATAATTTTGATCCCAGGTAACGTAAATACCATTTAATTTAAGTACTTCACGTCACATTGACATTAGAATCACTAAAATCGGTTGTACTTCAACAACACATTACCTATTATCTTCATCAATCGTTGTATTTAATTGCATCATCTAAATTTTGTTACAATGGCGTTTTTATCGATTTGATAATTTTGGGAACGAGGTTAACGAATCCCCAAATTTTGTAACGTGTTTTCAGAAGAGACGTCCTTCCAGACATTGTATGTCGTCGCACGGTTCTTACTTACATTATGACTCAGAAACAACCTTTCATCTTGAATGCAAAGAAAATTTCCTTCATCTCAAGCTCAGATCCGGAGCGGAAAGAACATTGTGTGATTCATGTAGAATTTGACTACTTGCCATCAAGTGACTTCGATCCTTCGATGCCTTCATCGGACAGACTGCGAGGCGGCTCCGCCTCTGCCTCTTCCAGTAAGTCCAAGTGAACTTTCCATTAACAATTCAATCATGTCGTCCATGTCCATGTCCAGTTCACACACATTTACGTCATTCTCACGATTTTGGAGAACATTGCCGTGTGTTCCGTTCTCATGACTTTCGTCGATACAATACATTGGATACATACAATTCTTTTCTCTTTTTTTTGTGAAACTTTGAACAGAGACTCCAGATGAGGTTCCCACTTCCGAAAAGAACTTTGACTCGGAGACGTACTACGAGAAACCGAANGTCGATACAATACATTGGATACATAGAATTCTTTTCTCTTTTTTTTGTGAAACTTTGAACAGAGACTCCAGATGAGGTTCCCACTTCCGAAAAGAACTTTGACTCGGAGACGTACTACGAGAAACCGAACCTAATTGGTTATTTTGCTGGAAAACTGACTTGTAAAGTGCCCACGATCCCGCACGAATGTCGGAGTATTCGCATCCTTTTGAGTGCCATTGTCGACGGGCTTTGGCATAGTAAAGTTGATCCAGAGCTGTACAGAACAACGGACCTGGCTGAAGTCAAAAGTACAATGGACACCACTGTTGTCTCGGATCCTAGGAAAGGAGGAGGGCCTCCTCATTTCTTTAAACAGTGAGTTCTCATTCTCTCTTTTCCTCTCCATTGTTCTCTGCACGTGAACAATACACGCAGTTTTACCCGGTTTGCATGCAATGTAACGAGTTCGCAATCCATTCATACTTCATGTGTCAACAAACGGGTATTTTAATCAACAACCTTTTCGAACGGGCGCAGTTTAAGCAGTTCACAGGGTTTTTCCCGAGGAAAAGCAATCAATCCGTTCCTAGCCTTTCGAGTTAAAGTTACGAATGAATTTTTCACGAAGGTGAAGAAGGTGACAAATATCAATTAAACTCAGACAATGGGAGAAAAAAGTAGAAACCACTCCACAAAAGCGTTCTGATAAGAAAAAAGTCTTTATTTCAAAAGTGGCAGAAGGCGCTTTCGTGAACTTCTGACCTACATTTCTCTTTTCTAGCTGGTTCCCTGTCGGAGAAACATGGCTTTTAGAATTTAGAACAGAAAAAAAGACAGTACCTGATGCTGTTCTTAAATTACGTGACTTTGCTACGACTTCTTTGAACTATTAGAGCTTTCTTTTCACATTTCTAGGGTACAATTACCGACGGTAGCGAAAAGGTAACGAAAGGTAAGGTATTGTGTAGAATCCTCTTCGTCATCATGATTGTCCATTCACATTCGTAATGGGAATTGGATGAAAACCTGAAAAGTCCTTTGTGGGTTTCCCTCAGGACATGAGAAGCCTTAAAATGTGCAACGTGGCTAAATTTTTTGACTGATTAATACCTTGTGAAGGGTTTTTGCACACGAAGGGCTTTAATATTGTGCTCAAAGTGAGAAAAGGATGGAATGGAAGGTTGTTTAGGATTCTTTTGATGTGGCGTGTGCGGTATAGGAAATAAAATACGGGACTTTCGTAGCAATAAACTGAAGCTATAGAGGGAAAAGGATGGATGAATTGAGAAGGAACTTGCGAATTTCTCCTTTTGTGTGTATACGTGAGGAACGAGTCAAATGGAGTAGTAGTGACATTAGTTTTGACAGCTTTTGTCGTTTTCTTATGTGTAGGGTTCGAATGGCACACGCATGGGCACAATGTCATTTGGTTGGGATCACCAAGATGATGGTCGGCGTCCACACGCTTGTACCTGGAACAATTCCGGAAGATGATGACGAACCAGCCTACGGCTACACGGCTCGCCCTCGCCGAATTCTCCAGGAATTGTGGTTGTATGATGTGGAGAAAATGCCAAACGCTGTCAAAATCTCTGGTGAAGAAGACAACTTTCGGGTAAGAGCAGATCAAAAAGCATGAAGAATTGTCACGCTTCCCTTCCCTAAACCTATTCCATTCAAAATGCATTTTTGAGGTTATGGGCTATGGGAATCCCAAGAGAACTACCAACTCTCGACAGATGAGCTTTCTCCACCAAAAATATTGTTTTCTCCTACCCGATTTCCTTATATTCAAGTTCTTTTCGAAGGTCTATCTCCGAACATTCCGCTCTGTTGACGTCTTTCGGCTTCCCCATGTCTATACATTAGCATAATCCGTTGAAGCTTCTGGATCCTTGGAGTCTTTTCTCACAGTCTCGACAGCCACAAATACCGATTGCAATTGGTTATTGCTCCAATGATAGGTTTCTCCACTTGAGCGTCTTATCGTCCTCGTCCTCGTCGTCTCCTTGTCTTCTTGAGAATAATACTCATCCTTGAGAAAAACGACGTACCCAACTCGTCTACCAAATTCAAAAAAAACGGGGAAAATCCTTCTTTTGAATTCCGATAAACGCTCAAAACTTGGAGATGAAAACGCATTAATTCGTAATTTATTGGATTTTTTTTTGATATCCTAAACTATGTGTAGGCATGGACTCCGATGGAACTGAAATGGCGGTTGTACACTGCCTTGCAGCAAATTAAAGCTCAAGTGTACAACGCAGAAGAAGGAGTTTCTTATCGTTTCTTACACTACTTCAATGAAGATTTCTTAGTGCCCATGACCCTGGAAGAGCTTCAAGTAGAATGGAAAGCAATTCATGAGGCGAACCGGACTCTGATGTTTCGCAACGTGTTTATCCCGCAAACATCTCCAGATGCCATTGATTTCTCCATGGAAGAAGTAGAGCAGGAGCACGCGGAGAAACAAGTGGACCTCATCCTCAATTCTTTTCTCGGCCTAGGAATTCCCATTGTGACCTTGAAGGTAATTCGACTTTTAGGGATTCGGAAGGACTTGGAAGTCATCTTCCCTTATGAGTCCCTCGCTCGTCGAGTCTGCTCCGCATTTCGCATTTTCTTCGTCAAAACTCGTATGTTCCCTGGTGGCTTTGAACGGATTCGCATAGAACAAAAGAGAACAAAACGTCTTGACTTGGAGAGGACTCGTCGTCGAGACACGCAGAACTTACACTATTGTATTCCTACCCCGCAACCTAATTATAATCTCCCTGGAGTCTCTTGTGACCGCTACTGTCACGGACATGGACATCATGGACATCATTCTTGTCATCATTATGTTCAACCTTGCTATTCTCAAAGGTCTGCGCAACCAAGTCCGTTCCAACCTTCCTGCACTTCTTCTAGACATCACCATCATCATCATCCTTCTTCCGCCAATACTATTTACCGTACCACGGCTCGACGAGTTGAAGAAGAATCTGCAAATTGGCGAAATTATCACACAATGTGGCGTTAGCATTACTACATTCCACACATTTCATCTCTTCACTCTTTCCGCAACTAAACTTTACTCCTAAAATTACACAAGACAGAAATTTCCAATCCCTTTCAAAAATACTCTTTTTGCATTCTTTTGACTCATTTCATAATATTTAAATTCAATTCAGTTTTCAGTATTCAGTTTCGTGAACAAAAGAACAACAACATGAAGGATACAGGACCTTCCATTTTCAACCTTTCCAGATCAATAAATTCCCAAAAAAACGCAAAAAACACACGGTGTAACAGTCAAACTGCCAATGACAAATGCAAAGAACAAAAATAACACTGCCATTTTTGGACATTCCAAAAATCGAAATACCCATTATGATATTTCAATACAAACGATTAATTAAGGGTACGAAATCCCAATTAATTATCTATCATTAATTAATTAAGTGCCATGTGTTATCGAATGTCTCAGCTTGCTCCGTTTGTTACATTACTGCCTTATAGACGTCCTATATATAAAAAATGTAGTGTGATTTTGCATTGTTAATTCCGTTGTGCAAAATAAAAAACGAAATCGACTTTTTGCTCAAATCTGCAAGTGAAAAACAGTAAGAACTTTACTGTAGGAAACCTGGTTAACCTCTTTTCATTTATGAACACTGCAATAAATAAAACGATATAAAATGCTATAAATAAATATATCCCACAAAATTAACAAGTTCAAAACACTTTCCCGTTAGTGCTTTGAAAAGGTAAAAGGTCAAGGTATCCATAAACTGCTCAACTAGTGAAAATTACGGTGATTGGACTAATGATTAATTTTTCGGTTATGTAAATGTGTACCATATAGTTTAAGAAAACCTATAATAATCTAATATTAATTAAATCTTACTAAAATATTAATGAATAACTAATAAATAATAATCCACACGGAGTCTACAATAAGAATTAACGCAGTGTAATTGTATCATTGTACGATGCAGTGTGTGGTGCTAATTAAAATCCAGGTTGACGAAACTTTGCCTACTAAACAGTGATTACGTAATTACCTTCATAAATCTTATGTAAAAATGTGCTAAAAATGTGAACAAACGTGAATAAAATAAAACGGCGCTCATCGTTTCGCTATGAAAAATGAATGGATGAAACATGATTGAGAATGGGTCTTTTTGGTTTTTGCACTTTTTGGCATTGCATTTTGTTTGTTTTTTGCCTGCATGTGATTGATTAGAATAAACAAATTATATTTATTTGAGTCTGGGGGGACCGCCCCCAGGGATTCTGGACGTGCCAAAAATATAAGACGTTTGTGTGTCGTTAATTTTCGTCTTTTTTTCAAATGTTGGGTTTTTTAATATCAGTGCGAAGCGGGCGTCACACGAGAAAGGAAAAATGGAGCTGTGAAATGTTGAGACGAAGCAGGTTTTTAGAAGTGAAAAAGAATCTTTAAGAACTTTTCGTCTTCGTCACCTTTTTTTTGCTTTTGGATTTCTGAGTGACTGACTCCGCTCCAGAGTCGACTTGGTGAAAATGGCATGACAAAAAGTGTCTCTGGTGCTTTATGCTTATGAACTTTGTCTTGAGTCTCATTTTCATTTTTCGAGTTCTCGTTCGTGTCATTACTAATTTTAGCATTTTGGCGATGACGATGATGGCGAGTAAGAGAATCTCTCCTTGTAAAGTGCTCGTGTTCCAAGGAGAAGGAACGTATGACGAATGGATTTGTTGTCAATCGTCTCACCCCGAAACTCCTATTTCATTCACTTTGTCTCGTCGGCTTCTTTTTTGGCATCCTTGCCATTGGACCAGTTTCTTTGTCAGTTGGGCATCGAGCACTCCACAAGTTACATCTTCTACTCCTAACTTCATACTTTTCCACAGGATCCAAACATGGTAAAGCTTTCATTATTCCATTTAAAAAACGTTGATACTCAATTCAAAATGCGTCACTTAATCATCCAAAATCATTACCCTTGATTTTAATTGATTTCAGTCCGACCTCAGCGCAAAGGATATTGAAAGTAAGTCTCTATGTTTCGCATTGTGTCATTTCATTTTCAAGCAGTGTCGAAAGTCGAAAAGTCGACTGTATATTTTGCGAACCCTGCAAAATTCGAGTTTTTCCAGATTGTTTCATGCCACACTATAAACAATATGTCGCAAAGTTTTTGTGCCGTCGCAGCTTGAGGAAATCGTCAAGTCGAAATCGCGTTCGTTACCCCCAAGAATTATAAATGTTTATCGATTGTTTCTTGACCACGACAGAGACAGTTCAGAAGACGAAACTGTCACCTATGCTTAATGTGCGCACTATTAAATTAGCGAGGTTAAGAAACACTCAAACGGGATTAAACATTTCATTTTTTCAGAAAATCCCTTTACACGGAGTTTCTTCATGGAATAATGCAACTTAATGTTGTGTAGTTGTAGTCCTCCGGACGATGTTTCAAACGATTTTGTCTATGTTGACTGACTTGGACTGCTTTTGACCTGTCTAGGAAATGATTGATGTTTGCGTCAAAATTAGGCTTGGCAGTGCATTTTTAAGGTGGGGCTATTAATAGTCAAACATCCTAATGTTCTCATTCTCTCCAACCCAAGTGTGACGTTACATTATCTGTTCCTTCAAGGATTCCTATTTTTCTCCTTCCAGGCTCTTCTTCTCCCGTCTCCTACTTTTTGCATATGAGTTATGAGACGCTGTCACTGAAATGAACAAGCGCAACCTTTTCCCAATGTCTCATAATTCCCCGTCCCGTGTTTCTCTTCATCTTTTCTCCTCTACGGCTTAAGAAAGTTACATGAAATGTATTGTCGTCGTTGTCTTTGTGTTCCTTTCCATTCTATGTACATTCTACAACAAGCAACCTGAACTTTTTATATCCTCATGACTGCTCACATGACTGGGGACAATCTAAACTTTTCACTTTTTTGCAATTTCAACTCGACATGGTGGAATATTTGAGTCTTGTCATGCTCGTTTTTCATTCAAGACGGGGGAAAGTGAAACGAACACGATTATTTATTTACGAATGAATGTTTTGTTTGCAGGAGCGAAATTTGCTTTCTCAATCTACGATTTTGAAGGAAATCAAACTGTGGATTCTTATTATTTGGGGGATGTGTTGCGAGCTCTGAATTGCTGTCCAACTCTCAAGACCATTGAGAAAATGGGAGGAGCTAAAAAGAAGGGTAGGACATGAAAACGAAATTCAGGTTTGTCAGTTGGACGTTGGACAAAAAAGCAATCAAATGACATTTTGTATTTGTCTTCAGGTGAAAAGAAAATGAAGTGTGACGAGTTTCTTCCCATCTTCTCAACAATCAAGAAGGACAAGGATATTGGCAACTATGAAGATTTCATGGAAGTTCTCCGCTTGTACGACAAACAAGGAGATGGAAAATGCGTGTATGATGAGCTGCGACACATCCTCCTTGCTTTGGGTAATTAATTAATTATATGTAATGAAATTGCCTAATTAATTTAGTCTTGCATAATATTGTTAATGAACCTGATAATTCATAAGGTGAGCGATTGGAAGTCTTTGAAGTTGACGAAATTCTGAAGGATTGCGCTGAAGTCGCTGATGAGGATGGATTCACCACTTACAAAAGTACGACAGAGCGTTCCGAACCGTACTTATAGTTTCTAAAAATGAATTTTTGAATGACTGATTTAATTAAAACATTGAATGATTAGTTTTCCTGGACAAACTCATGGCTGGACCTTATCCCGATGAACCAGCAGAGTAAAAATTGAACATTCTCCTTCAAAACAACTCACTGAGAGCCAGCTTATAAAAATTAGCCACCCTTGCTGTACGATGTTTTATGAATGCAATGATTAATAATTTTATGTTCCTAATCTCAAATTAAATTGGCGAATATGATCATCGATTCAAATTCTCAAAAAAATCAATAATTCAATCAATAAAAACCTTCAGATTGGTACACATAAACAGTCAAGTTGGTATTTATTTCTTGGGATAATCTAAATTATTCCCTAAATCAACTCATGTAACAATTTTTTAAATACAACTATTAGCTACATACTAAAAAGTGTACATTATTATGATGATGTGCTCAACACTATTAAGAACATGGGCATCTTCAACATGGAACGTTAGAGAATTTTTGTCATTCAAAACCAGGAACATAAAATCCGTACATGCAAAGACAGAAAACACATAACGAAAAAAAACAGCTAAACCTCTAAACAATTAAATAATGATAGGTAGTTCCAAAAATTACTCAACAATCTATAAATTCACGATTCCAATAATGTAGGGGTTTAGACTATTCCAATTCGAAAGATTACGGCTATTTGAAACCGTGAACAATGAAAACATGAGCACTGAACAAGAAAAACAAAAGACGTATTAAAACACCTCATTCTCGTTGTTATTTTTTGCCCCTCTTTTTACGTTTGTTCCTATCCTCTTCAGGGGAATCATAAGCACT
>JABASF010003391.1:0-10452 GCA_019776145.1 Harlomillsia oculata
TATATGACTTTAAAGTTGGACCAACTTGTGTTGACTTTTCTATTTCTAGCATGTGGACTCACTTGCCAGATTCGTCATCGTGCTGTAACGACTCATTTGCTGCCTTTGTTTTGAATATTACTATCATTCATGAATATGACCGGAAGAATTTCAAAACATGGTCTCTGATATCTGATTGTGACACAAACGACAACAACCAATCAACGTGTTTACAAATTGGAGACATAGCGGACGTGTAACCTATCATACGCAAATAGAAGCTTTCAAAAATGCAATATTTTTACAATTTCGTGTTGATTTGAAAACACTACTGCAGGCGATGTCGAGCGTCGTCTACAAAAATGTAAATTAATTATATTATATTGCTATTTATAGATAACAGATAAGACATTTACGGTATAATGTTTTGATTTTCCATTTACTGATGGAAATGGAATCCTGATTAATGAAACGCTATTTATTACATAAATAAACTTAAAAATCTTCACATTGAATCAGTATTTTGGTGGATGAACCATTTTGTACATTATGCCACGGATCTCGTATCTCATTCTTTCGGAAAAGAAAAAGATTCACGAATGACGACTGTCATAATTTTTTAAGTGCGCCATTTTATAAATTAGACTACATAAGTAATAAATTATTTACATAATTATTTTGGGTATGCTTTGAATGCAATTATATAAGCATAAAACAGTTTATTGTAGCTATTTTAGAACAGATCGTCTTAAAATAATAAAGTGAACATTAAAGAATAAAGTCTTAAAGTTAAAATAATCTATTAAGTATAAGATGATTTATTGAACATATTGTTCATCATGTATTAAGCAAATTACGCTATTCCAGCTCCAGTTATAATTAGAATTAGAACACAATATGTAAACAAGAAATTGTCATTTTGTCATACCTCTACGGGTAGGGGTAAATTAAAATGTTTAAAATAAAAATTTAAAATTACCAATGTGAAAAACAAAGCTTTAAAATTGCTAATATGTCGTGCTGTTTGTTCATTTACAGTTAATTGAATTCCGAGCGTAAAGTACTGTTTTAGTACCATTTTTTAAACGAATACCCAGTCCCATTTTGTTTTCGTGACAGTTTTGTGATGGTTGTTGAGCTTCTAGAAAATGAATTGCTCATTTGTCAGATTAACAAAGTTGAAATCATCATTCTGGGTTCAACTTTTGATTCTGATTTTATTTTGTGTGCTGCTTTTGACAATCATTGGATTCACTAGATGGAAAATTGATATTTGGCCACCATCACGACTCCTAATTAAAATAATTAATGAAGACATTTCCAGGTTCATATTCACAACGAATCTCTACAGTTTGCATTAGAATTTGTACTATAGAATGAATTTTTGATGATTCATGTGATAGACCCAAGCTGTTTAGACTCGGAAGTGATGTCGGAGAACTGAACCAGCTTTCTCTCATTCTGCTCCAGGAAATTGAGAGCTTTGAGACTGGAAGAAATTGTACTCCGCCGTTTCTGAAATGTGGACTGTTTTATCGTAAGATAAGTGCTTCATCGGCTTCATGTCATTAATCGAAATTTTCAAAACCATCCTACTTGTCATTACTTTCATAGCTTGTGGACTTGGCTGTCAAATTCATCACCGTGCTCTTTGCCTCATGACTGCATTCGTATTGAATTTTACTCTCATTCATGAATATAACCGGAAATGGCCTTTCAACAAGAAATGGCCAGAAGAGTTTCAGCACATGATGTCTGATTGTGACACAAGTAATCAGCCTGTCTATAATATGAATTGGAGACGTAGCCACACACAATTAATAGGTTTCATAACAATTTGTTTTATTTAATTACTCTTGTACACTGTATTTTGTATATGTTTACTGGACAATTGACGCTCTAAACATTCGTATATGAATTATTAGATAAAACTCTTGAGCATAACATTGAGTTTCCATTTAATGATGGAATCCCGATGTCTGCAACACTACTGGATAAACTTGAGAATCTTCATACAGACCCAGCACTTTGGTGGATGAGCCATTTTGTACATTATGCCATGGATCTTCTTCCGTCAGAAAAGAAAAAGATCGATGACTTGCTAGGAATATTGCAAACTTCATTTCCAATTGTAGGGTATGTACGTTATGCTATGCTCACTGTGCGCATAATTATAATTTTTAAGCATGAGAGTTTTTACATTTTCAATAACAGTGTGTCATTTCGTAAATTAGATTACATATAAGACGCACTGACAAGATCGCAGAGATGGAAAAATCCAATATCACTTCATTCCATGACCTGAAGGAGTACATGGTTCATGTAGAGAATTTCTACGCGAATCATTCTCCTCCCATTCCTTTCCCATGGCGCATTTTTATTGCTTCCGAAGACATTGCAGTTTTCAAAGAATTCAAGGAACAGTGAGTTTGAGGGATATTGAATATGGAACTTGGTACTTAGCCCTTAAACGTTTCATAAAAATGTCCATGAATTAAAGGTATGCATTGCCAAAATGGCTTCTTTTGGGATTTCCTCCGGTGATGACAACTAAAACTTGGAAAGAGAGAGCTGACTTTCTGGACGAAATCATTCGGGATGTGATTATGCTATCTCGTTGCGATCTTGTTGTCTGTGGATTTTCATCCAATGTAAGTATTCATCCAATGTAAGTACATATACATAAGGAGTGTTGAGTTGGCATGTAACTAATCTTTTTTCAAACTGTTGCCTTTTTGGTTCATTGTAAGATTTGTCGACTAGTGTATGAGTTCATGCAAGTTGGGCCCTTCAACAACAGGACATTTATTGACAGCACGAAGAAAGTAATTTCTATTGACAAGCCTTATCTGTACAATTATTTTGGTCATGCTTTGAACACAACGATTGTAAAATGAATGTAATAAAACAAAACATAATTTGTTTCTGTATAAGACCAAAACGTTAAAATAATGTCATTGTTGTCTTTTTCGCCATATGCCAATTCCAATGCATTTTTGATACATATTGCACTTTTCAACGAAGAAGGGGGAAGGAACCTTAAAATAATCACTGTAAAAAAGTACTCGAAAAGAAACGACAAGTCCTATAGACGGTCCTATAGAATATTTAAGCTTCTCGTAATGGGATTTTGCATTTATTTTGCTCATATTCCATGTTAGTTATGAAAGGACTAAGGTAAACAGCAAGAAATAGTCATGCGTCAAGCCTATATGATTAAATTTAAATTTTACATTACTAATTTTACTTTAAACATTACATAAACCCATTACTATTTCGAAAGGCAAGCAATTAAATTGCTAAAATGTCGTGCGTTTCGTTCATTTACTGTTAACTACTTCCAAGCAAAAGTTTTTCTTCGAGGGTTAATGGTCATAACGTCATAAGTCATAATAGGAACTCCCATTCTCGTAATATTGTTTTTCATGACAGTTTTTTGAGTTAGTAGGACTTTTTAACTCAAGACAAAATGTCTTGCTCTGCCAGATTAAAAAGGCTCAAGCCGTCATTTTGGATTCATCTTTGTATTTTGATTTTGCTTTGTATTCTTCTTTTGACAATCATTGGATTTACAAGATGGCAAATTGATATTTGGCCACCAGAGCGTCTCAAAATTATAATAAGTAATGGAGAGATTTCCAGGTTCACAATGAGTCTTTACAAACTCTTGTGATTTTAATTTTTAGTTGAATGAATTTTGTTTTCTGACAATGTATAACAGAACCTTCAAAGCCAACTACTCTAAACTACTTGGAAGCGATGACAATCGAGAACTCAACCAACTTTCTCTACTAATGCTTCAAGAAATTGAAGACTTTGAGGTTGGGAGAAAATGTTCCCCACCATTTCTCAAGTGTGGACTTTACTACCGTAAGATAAATTACTTCAATTCAAAAACTTTGTCTTTATTTATTATAGAAATAATAGTTTTAAAGATTGTGTTAATTATTTTAGCATGTGGACTTGGTTGTCAAATTCACCATCGTGCTCTTTGTCTCATGACTGCATTCGTATTGAATTTTACTCTCATTCATGAATACAATCGGAATTGGCCATACAACAAAAAGTGGCCGAAAGAATTCCAGCACATGGTCTCCGATTGTGATACAAATAATCAACCTGTTTATAAAGTAAATTGGAAACGTAAACCTCCAGAGATTATAGACGAAGATTCAGGGCATAGCATATCATTTCCATTTATTGGGGGAATTCCAATTCCTGCAACTTTATTGAATCAAATTAAACATTTTCATAAAGCCCCATCACTTTGGTGGCTGAGTCATTTTGTATTTTATGCGATGGATCTTGTTCCATCAGAAAAACAAAGGATTAATGAATGGCTTGATTTGCTAAAAATTATGAAACACTGGTCTCCAATTGCAGGGTATGTAAAATATGCTTTACTTTAAGTATTTACAGGCTAGTAGCTTTTAATTACGCGTACACTGTATATTTTTTAATGACTACTAGATTACATGTAAGACGCACTGACAAGATTGCTGAGAAGGCAAAATCAAATAAAACCTTATTCCATGACCTGGAGGAGTACATGGTTCACGCAAATAATTTCTTTACAAATCATTCTCCTCCTCTTGATTACCCATGGCAGATTTTCATTGCATCTGAAGATGTTTCAGTTTACAAGGAATTCAAGGAACAGTGAGTTGGGCATGAAATTGCAATATTTCTTTCTGCAATCTATGAAACGAAAGACTTCTAAATGCATTACAATTTAACAATTTTAAGATACGGATTACCAAAATGGAGGGTCTTGGGATTTCCTCCGGTAACGACAACTAAAATTTGGAAAGAAAGGCGAGATTTTTTGGACGAAATCATTCGGGATGTAATTCTGTTATCTCATTGCGATCTTGTTGTCTGTGGATTCTCATCTAATGTAAGTCATTAATTAAACGTCATAGTATATAAACATAAAAGCTGTATTTTAAAGTGACTTTGTATTTTTAAAAGTGTCCTCATTTTCAAACTTCTTCTTCCATCCATTTTCCTAGGTTTGTCGACTAGTTTATGAATTAATGCAAGTTGGACTCAACAGCAACAAAACAGTTGACACTACCAAAAAAGTCATTTCCGTTGACATGCATTACGCCTACATTTACTCTGCTCATAATTTGAATTTGAAGAATCGTAAGTACGAAAAAGCGTACAAATATCAATACAACAATGGTTCTTCAGTGTCTTCAGCTTCACGGTCTTCACAGTCTTCAGGCAATTGAAATAAATCTATTAAATCTTTTCAAGGATAATGAAATGCATGATATTTATTATAATTACATGGAGTAATCTACAAAATATTTAAGATATTTTCAATAATAGCATTACTAGTATTACTATAGTTCATGAACTGAAACAAGTTGACGTAGGTAGATAAGCCTAGAGAATTACAGAATCTCAGTACACATTCATGAATAATACTCTATGTTAATGCTGGTTCCTTATTTATTAAATTATTATTGTACAATACTTTTTTGTAATAAGATTTTAAAATTAGGAAATAAACTGTAACAATTACTATATATTGCATTGTTCTTGAATTGTGACCAGACGTACTCATCTTAAATCTATAGTAAAACGGGAACGCACTTCTAATAACTTTCTCATTCATTTACATGCAAAACTAGCATACTTACATTACTTTACACTGGTAACTGTAACACGTCCATTATTGATATTCTAAACGTATACGTAAAACCATTGACGCATTTTAGTCCTTTAAATGCAAACATCTTTAGAGTTTAGACTCGTGGAACAACTAAACTTTCCTTTGATTTTTATACGCATGAAAACGAGAAAGTTTGTTTGGGTAATTCCGGTCTTAATGAGAAATACAATTATTGAGATAATTTTCTCAAAGACTTAACTTAGTTACTGTCCCTTCATCATCAACTTACTGCCGGAAGTGCCTTTTGTGTCACTTTAGTGAGTAAGGACGGAAAACATTAGTTTGAATTTTTCCAAGCGTAATAAATTCAAAAGTTTACAGGTTTAAATATTAAGAAAACGTGACACTGAAGAACTGAACAGGTAGTACGTAGGTAAGGTAGTATGAATGAACATGAAACGTTAAGAAAGCATAAGAACCTAAATTCACTCTGGAAAAACCCTATGTTACAAAAAGTCCTGTGTTTACACGTTTACAGTTACTGCATTCATAATTCTAGACAATGGTATCATTTCCGTTCTTATGACTTGTGTGACTGTCGGGGACTTTGGACCCTGAAATAGCTGAACAGGTAGTACGTAGGTAAGGTAGTATGAATGAACATGAAAAGTTTGAACAAAAGCATATAAGAACCTAAATTCACTCTGGAAAAACCCTATGTTACAAAAAGTCCTGTGTTTACACGTTTACAGTTACTGCATTCGTAATTCTAGACAATGGTATCATTTCCGTTCTTATGACTTGTGTGACTGTCGGGGACTTTGGACCCTGAAATGGTGCTGATTCCAAAACGCCAACGGGGATTGTACCTGTCACTACCAGAATCATTGTCGTCTCCTGGGCTGAAAAATGTAAATGAGAGGTTATAAAAAGAAGGTTATTGGTATTTAATTCACATTTTAATGTTTGTTTTTGAAGTAAATCGTATAATCGTATCCTACCAGAATAGTAAACACAGGACTTTTTGTAACATAGGGTTTTTCNGTATTTAATTCACATTTTAATGTTTGTTTTTGAAGTAAATCGTATAATCGTATCCTACCAGAATAGTAAATAGGCCACCGCAACAGTAAACCCAATGGCCATGAGACCAAGGACAACAAAGACTAAAATCATAAGCACTTGACCAAATCCTGTGTCGATGATTTGGAATCCATAGCTGCCGTAACCGTAATTATACACACCGTTGAGGTCATATCCGTATCCCATTATACAGCAAAGGAGTAAATCACAAAGCTTTCACTTTTGGAATCTAACAGTCAACCTAGCAATGTCGTCTGAAATTCAAATTCAAAAACGTTACAATTTTTGAGCAAGTTGAGGACCAAATTCTTGCGTCGGATTGTTATTCTTTCCCATGTTGAAAATGAAAAAAATGGAAGGAAAGTAGGCAAATGGCAAGCAAGAATTCAGGACATGTTGAGTCGTACCCTGCTGAAAGTCAAGAGACATTCAATTTGATACGATTAGCACCGTTCTTTAGTAAACAGCCAGGAGGGAGTCGCACAAAAGCTAAGAGAGAATTGGTTTGCAGCTTTGCATAGTAATCAGAATTCACGCATGCAAAATAATAAGACGTGAACGCGAACAAGATCTTACGTTTATGAATGCGTATGAAGGAGGATGCAAAAGCGTTTCTTGTTCTTCATGCTACACACAAACACAAAGTCTGCACAGTCACAAAATTAGTACTACAGCAATTCATAATGGTTCTTAATACACGCTCACTGACTGACCTGTACATGTGCGACTGAGCAAATTTCTCTTCCTAATTAGCAGCTCCAGGTCTCACTCACTTGTTCCGACTGTGACGATGATGTTGACGGTAGCTCTCTATTACCAGAACAGCTACACTGCACTTCACCTGAGAAGACGAGACGTGAGTTGGTGGTGAGACGAGTCTTCTCCATGTAATTTACCATAATGTAAAGACAATCAACAGTTCCACGCACGGTTAAGATGATCCACGTGTGTGAACCCAGCATGTAACCTCAGTTAAGCACACGGAAAAGCTTCAGTGAATGTTAATGTTAATCTCCTTATGTATAATTCTTCTCTTCCAATTGTTCAAGTGCAGAATACGTAAACAGACGCGTTAAATATAAGGATGAAATAATGAGTTTAGTTTCGTGGAGTTCTCCTCAATATCGAATCGTAATTTCTGACATGATTACCCAATATGACCCAGTAAGCACTCTCTAATAACCTCTTCGCATTAAACCCTTTCTACAATTCAAGTTTCCAGCGAATATGATTTAACCATTACAAATAAAATTCCGCCAATTCAACAGAACCATCAAAAGTTGCTGTATACCAAATACCAATGAAAGCTTATGTTCTTATTTCCAAAAAAATATTGATACAATAATGACTGCTTGGAGTATGGAGTATCAGTAGTAAAGTTTGCAATAATGTAAAGAAAAAAAAACAGTAAATTATTATCATTTGACATATGGGTTCACAGACATTGAACCATGCATAAATTATTATCGACGTTAATTCTTTTTTTTCACATTGTGTACTTGTATTCTTATCATTATTCTTATAAAGCTAGCCCAAACTGCATTAGTGTTACCCCCGATCCATCGCAAATTTACTGACACAATCACACAATTACAATTACAACAATTACAATACATAAAGATGCTTCGCGGAGGAAGAAGTTTTACTAGATGTATCCTGGTGACTTTCATAAGTCATTGTTGGAGGTCTGCTCAGTCTTTCTTTCACCTTTCGCCTAGATTAAAACGATAAACTTTAGTACATTACCAATGCCCTGTTTGATAATTAAAAAATGAAGGTTACTTTTCGCAATTCAAAAGTTCTTACCCAATCTTCATGATGCTATCCTTCTTTTGACAGTCGGCAGTCCAAATAGAGATTTTGTCCAGTTTGCCACGAATGTCTACGACAGCTCCACATATATCGTCACCATCATCATCAAATGCCTCGCCAATCAAACACAGCAACTAAACCATACAAAGTAGCACATTTTACATACAAATATGAATTATTGATGCATCAAAAAGTTTCAATAATCTTGAATTTACTCACCACTTCAAGCCAGTTACCGTCCAGTATAGACCGTTCACGGCGATCAAAATTAATGAGCCATCGTCCGCCGGCACGATTTCGCTCGTCCTCCCACATAGGTTTGATCCCTTCTTTGAACACAAAATAAGAGCAGCCCTGGCGCAAATCACTGGCAGACTTGATGTGATTGTACACAGCCCAAAAGTCTTCTACGCTGTTAAATGGACTCACAATCCGCAAATTGTCTTCCCAAGACCGCTCCTTCACGTTTTCGAAGTACCAAAAAGTCCAGTGATTTTGCAACAAATGTTTTCCCTCATCCTCAAGCTCTGCTACTTTATCAGCTATTAGATCAGCCATTTTCTCACCCTCCGCCTGCAGAAATGAAAACATATAATGTAAAACATTTTAAATTACCATTTCATTCATATTCAAATCACTCAAAACTCATAAACTCAAGAATTCAAATGTAGTATGAGTATCCTTATCCTCTCCATTACCCAATCTCTTCATGACGCGGAGGTCGAGAACACAATATAATTTAATAATATACAAATAATTTTACGCCGTATTTTATTATTTCTTTGTACTAAACAAACTAAACCAGAGAGCAAGGAACTCAAAGTTACACGTTACTGACGTCACACAATACAATACGGGACAAGACAACTGGACAAGGATTTCACGCTTTTTTAACAACATACAAGTATTTCATTTCTAAAAACGTATGTTTATGTTTGGCAAATCTCAAACTGGCAAATTGGTAACTTGTCCAGCAATCAGAAAACATGATCGACTAATTCAAATCACTGCCCTTCAGATTTAATCAAAGTGATACTAAAAATCGTTAAAAATTTCAATCAAAATAAAAAAGCCTACAACCGTACAACCTCACCAAAATACCAAAATAGTCCAAACCTCCAAACCCTACACCTACCATACTGCAACGTTTTCTAATCGACATCTTCAAAAATCTGCTAATGTAATAACCACGTAACACACACGTAACCTTAACCTACCTCCATAATACCCCACAAATCACATAATACAATACAATTTAGAGAAAAAAAGGTAACTTAAAAAATCGTAGTTTTAATACAATACGACTGCAACGTTTTCTAATCGACATCTTCAAAAATCTGCTAATGTAATAACCACGTAACACACACGTAACCTTAACCTACCTCCATAATACCCCACAAATCGCATAATACAATACAATTTAGAGAAAAAAAGGTAACTTAAAAAATCGTAGTTTTAATACAAAACGCTTATTTGTAACCTTAAAACACACAAATTCAAAACTCTGACACTTGACACCCAAAAAATTTTTAAATAAAAACTAAGGAAACTCGGAAACAAAAAAACCACAATCCCAGATTCAATACGGAAGAACCTCGAACAACTGACATTACGTTTAAAAACTGACTTCCTTACCATAACGGAAACTCCTACGGTCGCAATTTTGACGACAATTTCAAAAACACTTTACAGAATAAAAAAACTTCGATATTTCGAAGTTGATATTTTGTTGAGAAAGGGAAAAGGACACTTTTTTTAAAAAAAGTAGACACTTCGCTGCTGGTCAACCGACAAGGAGGAAGGAGAATCGTTGAAGGAGTGAATGAGTGAATCTGTCTGAAGTCTGAGTGGAGTGTTATAGGCTTAAAGGAATCGGCAGCACAGGACAGTACACAAAATGGGAAATAAATGGGAAAATGGGAAACACAAGGCAAGTTGAAGGGACACTGAACCGA
>JABASF010003392.1:0-10450 GCA_019776145.1 Harlomillsia oculata
AATTGAGGTAAGTAATAGTTTATCGAAATTGGCTAGTTTTATTTGTATATTATTGGATTTACAGCTTCTAAAATGTGGCTTTGTAAAAATATATTTTGTTTAGGTTGAGTGGACCAGACTTTTTAAAAGTCAGTTTTAGTATTGTTGAGAAAATCGAGTTAACGGGAGAGACTTTGTAATCATGATGGAGGATACAACAAGTTTCCGGAAGAAACTCATCTTTAATGAAGGTAGTAATTTTTTTCGTCAGCGATTGGTCTTGTCAATTTTGTCAGCTCGTCCAGTCAAAATCCAAGAAATCCGGTCCACCATAGAACTAAATGTCGGAGTCACTGGCTACGAGGTTTCTTTCATTCATCTTCTCAATAGGATTACGAATGGGACTAGATTCAAGATTTCGGAAACAGGGACTGAGGTCACTTTGATCCCGGGTACTTTGTCGGGCGGCGTTGTCACATATGATTGTGATAAATCTCGTCCGTTGTCCTACTATTTGGAACCCTTGCTCATTCTGGCCCCTTTTTGCAAAAAACCGTTACAATTGACATTGAAAGGTCGTATTCAAAATGATTCTGCTGGCTACAATTCCATTTACAAAATTAAACACGCTGCTTTTCCGTTGATGGAACATTTTGGATTGGAACCAGAATTACAGGTTCAGTAATAAATCAAAAGTCCGTGTCATTTTGTGGTTTAAGTTATGTGTATGATACTAATGTCAATTTTTTGGTATTATTGCAGGTCAAGTCGCGATCTTATGATGTTTCAGAAATATTTTTCACGTGTACCGTCAAGAAACAATTGCTAACATTGCGAAATCAACTGAGCTCTGATTGTGGAAAAGTGAAAAAGATACGAGGGTTGGCTTATGGATTTAGAGTTTCAAATGAGATGTTGAATCGAGTTCTTACGGCTGCCAAAGGAGATTTCCTTCCGTTTATATCAGATGTGTTCATTACAAATGACGTTGTCAAATCCAAATCAAAGGTTCCAGGATTTGGCCTTGTTCTCTACGCCGAGACGACAAATGGGATTGTTTACGCTGCGGATGGATTTCATGGGAAAAAAATTACTACCTTCATTAAAGATGAGTTTCTTCCGGAAACTAGTTGTATCCTCCATCATGATTACAAAGTCTCTCCCGTTAACTCGATTTTCTCAACAATACTAAAACTGACTTTAAAAAAGTCTGGTCCACTCAACCTAAACACAATTTATTTTTACAAAGCCACATTTTAGAAGCTGTAAATCCAATAATATACAAATAAAACTAGCCAATTTCGATAAACTATTACTTACCTCAATTTTATCACTAATCTCAATCAAGAATGATTCCAAAATAAAAATAAAATCTGTTGCTTTTGCTGCGCACTTTCGGAATGAATTCGGCTGTAATAAAAGGTGAGGACATGCGGTTGCGTGCATGTTAAAACGAAGGATCTTCAAATCATGCGCTTGCTCCGTTCTGGCAATTCTTATAAGCATTTCTGTCTATGATGCTTTTTTGTGCAATGCATGCAATACAAGAAATGTCAAAATGACAATCAAAAGTTTCAAAATGCTTTAAAGAACGATATTAAACTGTGTAATCATTTTATTCTCGTTTCTTGGTCTCTTTAATGAGAGATATTATATTACAATGGACTACAATCATTCCACAATTCCAATTTGTGATTGCACATTTTTAAGTTTCCCTTGAAGTGACTCAAAATATTTCATTCGTCCAACTATTTTCAAAGGCTTCTTCCAAGTTTCCAGATCCAAATGCTTTTTCCAACTCACTGTAAATAAATCAGGAAAGTTAAATCAGCGTTAATGTCAATTTGTTTGAACAAAATCGAGAAAAACGCGTATAAAATAGAGTACAGCATAAAATGAGGAAAGGCGGATTTTTTACCTTTCATAATTTTTAAGCTGAATTTGATTATCATCACGAAATGCTTTCCATGAAGAAACATCTTTAATCTCAAAAAGTCTTTCATTTCGGTCCATGACCTCTTCCAAAAATTCGGTATCTACTGTCAACTGTTTTTCTAAATTGGATGTGTCAATTCCTCCGAGTTGTAATAGGTAAATGGCACGTTCCAATGGATCTTGTAATGTGGCAAATGCTCTGTTTACGAAGGATGATAATTCTTGACTCAAATTCTGAATTTCCTGTATTTCAAACAATCAAAAATGCATAATTTTTAAAATGCATGCATCGCATTTTGAACTGAATTTCAGAAAAAAAGACCCGATTTTGTTGTTTTGGGGCTGGAAAGGCAAGAGTGCAATGCCTTGTTTACAAACAAAGGAAGGTGAGCGCACTGGGCCGGTTCAATGACCGCTTGCACGACCTGTCACTTTCCCAGTCCACTTTAGCATTATAAGACCAGACCAGGATTGAAAGTGAACAGTTGCCGTGGAAGAGTTGAAGGAGAAGGAGGTAAAGAAAATTGTGTCTCACACTGAATAAAATAATTTTCCTCACTGACCTGACCCCGTTGAGTGAATAGATCCGGGTGAAGTTTCTTCTGAAGAAGTTTGACTCGAGTTGACAATTTGGACACGTTGATTTGGTAAGATTTTGATTGTTGAAAAAGGTGAAAATAGTCTGGTGTGGATTGAGCATCCATTTTCAAAGGAGTGTTACATTTTGGACAAAGAAGGTTCACGATTTCTGAGCTGGACATTGGGTTTTTACAATTCCAGCAATTGGATTCCATTGCCACTTGAGTTGTTGATAGAAAATTATGAAGAGGTATTCTGTGATGGAGTTTATTGTATAGGGTTGAAGTTGAAAACCTTGGGTCCTTTGATATTGATAAGGTCCCGAGAACTTTTGAATTTTTTGAGACTAGTTGTACCGTGTAGGTTGACAGAAACCTGAAATAGGACCATGCCATTGCTCTTGATCCCATTTTATTTAAAATGACTAGAGATACGTTTATTATCGCTGAGAGACACAGGGGTTTTAATCAACTACAGAAACTGACTTTGAAAAGGTAAAAATTGTCTTAAAAATTGCACTTGACAGTAAGTTTCGTGGGGAAAGTTTACAAGTTCNAAGGTAAAAATTGTCTTAAAAATTGCACTTGACAGTAAGTTTCGTGGGGAAAGTTTACAAGTTCAGCTGATTTTGTTGCTGAGTGATATGTGCCGGGCTTGGTAAACCTATTTCGTTTTGCTACACACGTGGTATTCGACGATATGAGTCGAGAGTCCAACTTGCCCAACCTCCAACAACGTCGCGTCCAACGCGTCGTCGTAACGCGAAAGTTACAACTTCCAAGTTGCAAGTCTCCGTTCGCTAACATTGAGTTGAGACTTTTTCCGCTTTTCTCAGATTCATTCAAGAGACTGGACATTCAATCCCTTTTCTGCCAAACTTCTTGACATTTTGGGAATTGGGATGTAATAGTTCGTACGAGCTTTGATTAAGACACAATGTGGATCATGCATTGCATTTGATCAATTTCATGCATTCCATTTGATCAATTTCATGCATTCCATTTGATCAATTTCATGCATTCCATTTGATCAATTTCATGCAAACAGAACTCAACTTCGCAACTTGATAATGATGTCTGATGGGCTCCTTTTTCTTGTATAGTTCTAGAAAAATGGAGAGAACTGTGATCAACCCAATAAGAACTGATCGGGAAGATGAGAAAAGGATGCTCCCATGTCGTTTCTACATGAAAGGATTCTGTCACAAAGGGAATCGCTGTCGCTTTTACCATCCTCCTGGACAAGGTGGAATGAGAGTTCCTCCGCTTCCAAGAAATTTCGTAAATGGTTCTGGATGTGGGAGCCCAACTCAACTTGGTAGTGTTTCAACGCTTTATCTTAATCCAAGGAGTAAGTTCTTTGTTCTTTATGTCGTTGCTAAACGGAGATTAGAATTTCCTAAAGTTAAAAAGCAGAGATTTAATGGAGTTTTATTTGTTTACAGACGCCGTGCGAACTCCTTCTGGGCTTAGCAATGAAAATGGAATGGGAGACGGAAATACTACTACTGTTGGAACTGGAAGTGGCGACGGATCGGGAAACGGCAACGGTAAAAATGGGAATGGCAACGGGCATCGAAACGGAAATGGCAAAGGACATGTAAACGGGAATGGAAATGGAAATGGAAATAATGGAAATGGAAATGGACATGGAAATGGACATGGACATGGACATGCAAATGGAAATGGTAATGGAAACGGACATGGGAATGGGAATGGGAATGGGAATGGAAATGGTCATGGACGTGGTCATGGACGATCCTTTACAGCCCCGACAAGAATTCCTTCAAACCATGGGTATCCTCATTTCCGTTCGTCTGGATCACGAGTGGATTTCGCTTCATCTCCAGATGGGGACGGAACTGATCAGAATACTGTATTCGCTCACATTGATTGGAGAGATTTCTTGGCTCCAGGAAAAACACCTCCACCACCTACGCATGTTCCAGTTCCGGATCATAGTTCTGGGTACGGTGAATAGTAGTATACCGGATTATTTTGTCTATTGGTTTCTTCACTGATCTTAGCTGAAATTACGATGATTAACTTGACTAACTTGTAACAGAGAGGAGTTCGATGGCAAAAAGGACACAGACTCTGGAACATCTTCTGACAGCAATGAGGATGTTCCTCCAGAAGGGAAAAAGAAGTCCCAGAAAATTCGCGTGCATGAGGAGGAAGACGCTGACAAGAAATTGTCTGCCAAAGAAGAGTTTCAAAGAAAAGTGAAGACAATGGCGATAGGAGCTGAGGATGCGACTGATGATGAGCCCTATGACAGCTTCATCAATACTTTGAGACAAAGCATCAAAAATGTAACGTCTACTCATTAATATTTCCACGACTAACTTCAGTTTAAACCTTATTTCATATTATTCTGTTTCAATGACATTTCAGGGTGTAATTGATCTTGACGTTACAATGAAATCTGTGAGCTTCGATGAAGATAAGGAGAACTCAGATATTTCACGAGACGCATCAACTGATTCACCCACGCCGGGTTCACCAATGATGATCGATTAATCGCAACAGAACGCATTAATTGCACCAAACAACTTATAATTCACTGAAGCTAGTCATCACCGACTACAATTTAATTTAAGTTCAATCTAACGAATAGAATGAATAGGAAGGAAGTATACCATAAAGAATAGCCATTATAACTAGTATAGCGTTAATTCGAATTTGAGTTGCAATGTCGATTTAAACTTACAGTTTACTATTTACCCTTTGTCTCTGGATGTTAATATCTTAACCTAGCTATACCACCTTACTTGATTGTTATCTATCACTATAACTTAAAGTATATCGACTCTACAATAAAGCTGTATGTAATGTTGGATTATTGCGAGAAAATACCATAATATAGCTTTCATGGCTTTAATTGCTTTAATATTCAAAGACAGTCATGTAATATCTTAACCTTTAGTGTTAGAAATGTGCTGGTATAGTAAATATTAACTAATTTGTACTTTAATTGTTTCTTTCTAGCTATGTTTATGTACTGCGTAGTGTATAGTGAAACAACAATGTAATATTCAATGTAAGGTGTAAAGTCATACAAAGTGTCATTGTCCTTGCAAAAATCAAGGGTTGTTGTGCGCTTGTCAAGCAAGCTTCACGTGCTTTACTCTCACTTTCCTTTTGGCACTCTTCTCAATGTAAAGGTTGAAATCTGCTGCGTCGTGTTGAGAGAACTTAATTTAAAATCTGTAAAACCGTAGCAATGTGCATTTATCAAGTTGTTTTTTCGAAAATATGTAGTACGTAATATATTTGTAAGGTTCGACTAGTCTATAGAATATTTTAAAATTGTTGGAATGGTAATTTTGGCAAAGGTCCCGAAATGTACGTGGCTAAATGTTTCGCACTCTTAGTTTTCGACGACCATCATCGTTTGAAGAATTATGGTGGAATCGGAAATGTATTCGTATTCGCATTCTGTTTAGTCAGTTTAGTCAGATGTGAAAATAGTAATTCCAACTTTGTTGTGGATTCTTCACTTGTAAATACAAACGCGGATCCGTCAACTGTTGTATGCACTGGTAAGTTATTTTTGATGTTTTTATTACGTCTTTATTTTTATGAGTTTGATAAGACCCAGGTCAAAGAAGATATGATGATTGTATTGCAATTCAGTTTTATTGCTTCTGTATTTGGTGGTTTAATCAAACGCTCTGTTTTTGTGGTTCCAGGTGACTGTTTGAGTCCCGCATTGACACAACAATTAAAAGATACATGTCCAGATATTCAAGATACAATTCAAAGAAATGTCTACCCAAGAGGTAATACAATGGCTGGAAAATATGAAGAAGTGAAAGATGTCAATTCCACTGAGCCATGTGTTATAAAGTGCTGTGAATCACCTTCGTGCGATTACGCATTTATGGTCAACCAAACATGCTTTCTTGTAAGATATTTGACGTTATTTCTAACCCTATTGTTAATTTAGTCCAGTTCCATTTGGTCTTAGTTAGCTCTATAATTGGTGTTGCTTCCAATTTGTAGTTATCGTGCGTGTTCGGTTCAGGACCTTGCCAACCTACAAAAATACCTGAGGATCAAGAAGCAAGCAAAATGAATGTTAGCATGAGTTTGGTTCGGACTCCGAAACAAATTCCAGTTGTGGCTTGTGAATTTGGCGTTCCTGGACAATGCGGCGCTAACGCGATTTGTCGACAAGTACAAGATAAATCAAGAAATGGCCTGTGTTTGTGTCAGGACGGTTTTTCGCCAACATCGTCTGGATGTGAAGCCATTCAAGACAAAAGTAAAGCCTTGCTAGTCCCGTCAACACCTAAAACTATTCGAGTACTCGATGTTTCGGTATTGTCACAAAATGTGACTTTGCCGATAAATGAAGCTCAGTTGCATGCCATCGCGTCACCACCAGCCCCAGAAGGTAAAATACTTGCATCAGTTTTTTATGAATTCGACAGTTACGTTGTCTGGTAATCTGGTAATTGTGATTTTTCTGTTTCAGAGCACCCGTACACGTTTGAATGGGCATTAATTTCTCATCCGACGGAAGATACTGCAACGATAGAAGGTCAGAGAACAAGTGACTTGCATTTAACTGGCCTCAAACAGGGGTTGTACATTTTTCAAGTTAATGTCAAGAATCCGGATGCCATTGGTTCCGCAAATGCAACTGTTAATGTTGCGGCGGGTATGAATATATAGTTTGTGCTTGAAGTTTATTTTTATAATGCAATTAATAAGAACACTGCCACATTTCATGCGATTTGATTTGCAGAAAAACGATTAAATCATGCTCCGATTGCTGTAATTACTCCACCAGTAATTGTAATCCAAATGCCCACGAGAAGCGTGGTGCTCGATGCTAGCTCGTCAATGGACGATGACAAAATTGTATCCTACAAATGGGAATTACAAAAAAGTCCAATTGGGTTCGCACTCAATCCAGCATTGAGCCTCAATTTGACCACTCTTCAGATTGAAGAATTGACTCCAGGAAACTACACAATTAAAGTATAACTAGTTGATCATGTCATATTAAACTGTTATTACTGTCCTTGTTTCTAAATGGAATTATTATATTTAGTTGACAGTTGAGGACTCGGAACAAGCTTCAAACTTTACAACTGCCAATATTACAGTCATTAAGGAAACTGACTATCCACCAACTGCAATTGCTGGGAATGATATAGTTGTATATCTTCCTCAATCTGAACTCATTCTGAACGGAAATGGTAGTACAGACGACAAGAAAATTACGCAATGGGAATGGAAAGCAACTAGCGATATGAATCGAGCTGTTGATATGCAGGTAACAACTGACATTTTATCATTTGTGCTCGTAGGCAGTATTCTTGTGCTTCATTTACTAATTGTGTACTCGTGGTCAATGAAAATTTAGGACACCCATACGCCGTATTTGAAACTATCACATTTGCAAGAAGGTGTCTATCAGTTTGAATTAAGGGTTTCAGATGATGCTGGTCAATCGTCCACCTCCACTGTTCATGTATTTGTCAAGAAGCCTTCCGGAAATCCTCCTACAGGTATTTTTTCACATACAGAATGTATACGGAGAATTGAAAGCTGGATGAAATACCAAACCATTATTTTTCTCGTTTAGCCGACGCTGGCATTACGCAGACTATTGCATTACCGCAAACCTGGGCTGCATTGGATTCTAGTGGCAGCAAGTCTGACAGCAAAATTGTGAAGTGGCAGTGGACACAACATGCGTACGAAAATGTTATATTTTGCCCATTTTGTATTTGTATTTATTATATCAATTTTTCGGTTTTATGTACAGGGGCCCTACCAATGCAACTATTCTTAATGCTGATCAACAACAAGCTAATGCTACCGGACTCACAAAGGGAGACTACGAATTTCAAGTTGAAATTGAAGATGAAGCAAAACTTTCAGCTAAAAGCGTTGTGAAAGTTGTTGTGATGCAAAGTAGGTTCTGCAGCTGGCACAAAATGATTCCTATAACAGCTTATGAGTCATCTAATCTGATGCTCTGTTTTTGCAGAAATCAACGAACCTCCAAAGGCAAATGCCGGAAAAGATGTTATTGTCACGTTGCCCCAATCCATCGTGATTTTGAATGGATCTACGTCAACGGATGACGTAAAAATCACAGAGTGGAAATGGGAACGGCAGCCAGAATCTTTGGCAGCGGGTGTTATTCTTGGGATCTCGAATCTATCGCCACTTTTGATGGTAATCTTGTGTTTATTTTGAGAGATTTGGAACTCATGAATAAATGATTGTATTCTTGTAGCTTACAGATTTGGTTCCTGGGAATTATAGTTTTAAGCTTACAGTGAAAGACGAGCAAGGCTTAAGCGATGAGGACACTGTACTGTTAACAGTGAAACAAGGTAGTGTACGAATACGATAATCATAAATAAATGAGTTATTAAATGCTAATGAGGAATTATGTCATTGCAGATGTTCATAAGAGGGATTTAGTGGAAATTATTGTAGGAACTCCCATTTCGTTATTGACACAGTCCGACGTCGACAAACTTATTCAGCAGATGACATTATTATTACATGACACGAGACTCCAGTTTAATTATTTGAGATCCCAGCTACATACAGGTATGATTTCATGGACACGACAACAAATATATAGGGGAAAGAAGAAAAGTACTATTTCAATGGTTTCCTTTTATTGTACATTGTACTCTATGCAGAATTTGCGGTGATCGTCCTTCATGCAGTTGAAGAAAAAGATGAAACAATGGATGGTAGTCAATTGGCTGCCCAAATTCGGCAGAGGCTACGTCAAGATGACGGCCTTATCCAATTTCCCATTGTTACAATTGATACAGTCGAATGCTTAGATTCTTGTTCTGGTAAGTTTTTCTTACGATTTTATAATTTAGGATTCGTTTCGTTTAAGAATTATACTACTGATATTGATAATGAATTCTGTACAGGCCATGGTCGATGCCAAGATACTGCCGAAGGTCGTCAGTGTCTTTGTGATGCATTTTGGATGGAGAATTTCCTCAAGAAAAAATTCGGGGGAGTCGATAGGAATTGTGGTACGTTTTCAATATAAATAGTAAATATAATAGTAAAAGTAGTAATAATAAATAGTAAAATATCTTTTTCTATTTTTAGAATGGAGTAAAATTTACGTGGGGGTGGTGTCTTGCCTTCTGTTAATGATGCTTTCTGCACTTCTATGGAGTTTAATGTTTCTGTTTAGAAGAAACATGAGCTCATTTAAAGATAGCCTTAGTCGAAGTTCGAGCTCAGGTTCGTCGAACGGGTCCACACGCTCATCAAAACGGCATCACGCACACAAAAAACAGCTTCAGCAGCAGCAGTACACTTTACTTGATGATGAAGAAATGGAAATGGAATCAAAGGGTGAGTCTCCAGAAATGCATTGTCATTATCACATTAACATTAATTGGAGTTGCAATGTAACAATAATCATTTGATTAATGTCTCAGATGAAGGAGAAGATGAAACGGAAGACTCTGACTCGGACATTTTATTTGAAACTAAACGAAATAGAAAAAATGGGCTCAGTAAGAAATCAACGTCCGGTGCGAATGGTGCTTCTAGAAACGGAATTCTCAAGTATTCCCGCAGGATCAAAGCGTAGTTTTCTTTGAATGTGGAATACCTGCGGCTTTTGTTTCAATGTAACTGTAAACTCTCCCATTAGAGCCAAAAACATTGTAGCTACTGTAACACTTTACTAGCTACATTACAATTTACGAAGGACTGACTGCTTAAGAACTGAAAAACTATGCATTATAGAGTGAAGCATTTATTGAATTACTATGTACTATTGAAATGTAGCAACTACTGGCATTTTTTTCTACCCTATAAACGTTAAGTTATTGTGTAATTAATTTAGTAATCACATCATCACTTTACTTGTTAACTATCAAATTTTTTGCGCTTGCTTTCACAAGAGCGGCTCAATATCAACAATATTCTCGTAAGCTGAT
>JABASF010003393.1:0-10447 GCA_019776145.1 Harlomillsia oculata
CTGGCCCGAATTGGGCGGCATGAAGAAATTCCACAGGCCGGCGGCCTTCGCCTTCGCCTTGCACTCTTCGATGACGGGGATCACCTTCCAGCGATCGCCCTCATGTTCCTGCGCGTCATGTTCGGCCTGGCGAGGGCGGATTTCCGAATCGATGAACTGGCGGACGCGGTCGCGGAAATAGGTTTCCCGCTCGCTCAGGGTGAAGTCCATGGGGCGTCTCTCCAACGTATGTTTGCCAGAGGTCTAGGCCGTACCGTACATTCGGTAAAGTCCCATCCGCCCGCTTCCGATGGCTTTTTCACGCCTGACGCCCGGCACCCCAAGAAAACACTGTTTCTTCGAAAGCGGCATTGATAGACTGGCCGGATGGAACAAACGGGGGCGGATGCCGGCGAAACCGTCGGGGCGGAGGAACAGGGCACCAAGCGCTTCCGGGCGAAGCGCGATGCGATCCTGTCCGCCGCAGCGGAGGCGATCAACGAACAGAGCGCGAAGGGCATGACCTTCGCCGACGTGGCGCGCCGCGTAGGGCTGAACACGACCAGCGTCACCTATTATTTCAAGCGCAAGGAAGACCTGGCGGCGGCGGCGTTCGAGCATACGCTCGACCAGCTGCTCGCCATGCTGGACGATGCACTCGCCCAGCCGACACCGCAGGCACGCGTGCGCCGCTACCTCGGCCTCATCATGGACCGGCTGGCCCGCGTGCAGCGCGGCGAGGATCGCGCGATGGCGGTCCTGTCCGACCTGCGCGCCAGCGAAGAGCCCAACCGTACCCGATTGCTGAATCGCTGGCGCGAGGTGTTCCGGCGGACGCGATCCCTATGGGGCCCTGCCGCCAGCCGCGCGGAGACGGACCTGTTCGGGGCGCGGGCGCACGTGCTGCTGGAAAACACGTTCTGGCTGCCGATCTGGGTGTTGCGCTACGAACCGGATCAATACGATCGGATCGAAGCGCGGCTGATGGACGTGTTCGAACATGGCATCGCCGCGCCGAACGCGCGTTGGGCGCCGCAGCCGATCGATCTGAGCCATGAAGAGACCGAGCCGGGGCGCGCGGCCTTCCTGCTCGCGGCCACGCGGCTGATCAACGAACTGGGCTACCGCGGTGCATCGGTGCAGCGGATCGCGGCGGAGCTGAACGTCACCAAGGGCAGCTTCTATCATCACCTCGATGCCAAAGACGATCTGGTCATCGCCTGCTATCGGCGCAGCTTCGACACGATCAGCGATGCGCAGCGACTGGCGGACGAGACCGGCGGCAGCCACTGGCAACGGCTGTCGAGCACGATCGCGACGCTGCTGGACGTGCAGTTCGCCGAGCGCGCACCGCTGCTGCGGACGACGGCGCTGTCGGGCCTGCCGGCGATCGTACGGACCGCGATGGTCGACCGCTCCAACCGGATCGCGCGGCGCTTCGCCGGCACGATGATGGACGGGATCGCCGAAGGATCGATCCGCCCGGTCGATGCGCTGGTGGCGGCGCAGGCGCTGATGGCCCTGCAAAATGCGGCGTTCGATATGCGGAAATGGGCGGGGACGATGCCGCGCGAACGCGCGGTGGCGATGTATGCCTCGACCTTGTTCTTCGGCCTGTTCGACGATCGGGCGCTTCACGACGCGTGAGCGTTAGCCCGCAGCGGCCTACGCGACGCAAGCACGGACGCGCGGAAGACCGGGGCGCAAATATTGGGCGGGGCGGCGCATCGGCCGCCCCGTAGCCTTCAATACCCGGCGAGCTGCGCGAAGCGTTCGCGATGGAAGGCGGCATTGCCCCACATCGCCTCCAGCACCGCCGCGCGCTTCATGTAGAAGCCGGCGTCATGTTCGTCGGTCATGCCGATGCCGCCGTGCAGTTGGATCATTTCGCGGCTGACGAGGCGCAACGTATCACCCGCCACCGCCTTGGCGAGGCTGACGCTCTGCGAAAGGTCGCTGCGGCGCGCATCGATCGCCTCCAGCGCCCCCTCCACCACCGATCGCATGAGTTCGAGTTCGGTCAGCATCTTCGCCATGCGGTGCTGCAGCGCCTGGAAGGTGCTGAGCTGCTGGCCGAACTGGACGCGCGTCTTGAGGTAATCGTTGGTCGTGGCGAAGGCCTGTTCGGCGAGGCCGAGCATTTCGGCGGTGACCAGCGCGGTAGCGTGGTCGACGATTTTGGCGGTGAGGTCCGTACCGCCGAGCCGGGTCGCGGGAGCCTTGTCGAAGCGGACTTCGGCATGGCTGCGGGCATCGGCCATGCGACGGGTGGAGCGGGTGACGCCCTCGTCGCCGGCCACGAGGTACAGGCCGTCGGCGGCAGCGACGACGAAGGCCGCAGCGCTGTCTCCCTCCGCGACGAACGCCTTGGTGCCGGTGAGGCGGCCATCCTCGACGCGGGTGCCGATGGCGCCACCGTGGAGCGGGCCTTCGTCGATGGCGAGCGTCGCCACCGCCTCGCCACTCGCGATGCGCGGCAGCCATTCGGATTTGGCGGCGTCGCTATCGCCGAGCACGATCGCGGTCGCCGCCGGGCCCGTGGAGCCAAGCGGGTGCGCGACGAGCGTGCGGCCGAGCTGTTCGATGACCATGCCGAGCGACAGATAGCCGAATTCGGAGCCGCCATGCGCTTCGGGCACGACGATGCCGCCCCAGCCCATCTGGCCCATGTCGCCCCAGGCGTTGACGTCGAACCCTTCCGCGGGCGCGGCATTCCTCAGGCGTCGGAAGGCGGTGACCGGGGATTCGTTGTCACCCCATTCGCGCGCCATGTCGCGCAGCATCGTCTGTTCTTCGGTGAGGACGGCCATGCCGTGAGCTCCTGAGTTTGGGTGCGCGGGTGTTGATGGCGGTTGTTCGTGCCAGTTACTGGTGGTCCAGCATCCCGAGGATGCGCTTGGCAACGATGTTGTTCTGGATTTCGGAGCTGCCGCCGTAGATCGACACCGCCTTGCCCCACAGCCAGGTGCGGGTCTGCGCCAGTTCGTCGTCGGTGAACCCCTCGCCTTCCCAGCCGAGGCCATTCATCCCCATGATTTCGATCGCGAGTTCGGCGCGGTCCTGCGTGATGCGCGCACCGACGTTCTTCATGATCGAGGTCGCGGCAGACGGTCCCTGGTTCGATTTCGCCTCGGCCGCGGCGCGGCGCAGCGTCAGGACGAACGCGCGCACATCCATCTCGTGGCGGATGATGCGGGTGCGCAGGTCGGGATCGGCGATGCGGCCCTGTTCGTCGGTGCCGCGATAGGCCTTGGCGATCTCGCTGAGCGGCTTGCCGGCGAGCAGGCGCCCGGCCGAGCCGCCGCCCCCCGACAGGCTGGAGCGTTCGTGCTGAAGCAGCCGCTTGCCGATCGTCCAGCCTTCGCCTTCGCGGCCGACGAGGTTGTCCTTCGGCACCTTCACGTCGGTGAAGAAGGTTTCGCAGAAGGGCGACGAACCTGAGATCAGGCGGATCGGCTTCACTTCGACGCCGGGGGCGTCCATGTCGATCAGCAGGAAGCTGATGCCTTCATGCTTCTTCGTCTTGTCGGTGCGGACGAGCGCGAAGCATTTGTCGGCCCATTGGCCGCCCGACGTCCAGGTCTTCTGCCCGTTGACGAGATAATGGTCGCCCTTGTCCTCGGCGAAGGTCTGCAGGCTCGCGAGATCGGAGCCGGCGCCGGGTTCGGAATAGCCCTGACACCAGCGCACCTCGCCGCGCGCGATGGCGGGGATATGCTCCTGCTTCTGGGCCTCGGTGCCATATTCGAGGAGCGTCGGGCCGAACATCATCACGCCCATGCCGCCGATCGGATTCCAAGCACCGATCCGCGCCATTTCCTCTTGCAGCACGCGGGCCTCGGCCCGGCTGAGGCCACCACCACCATATTGCGCGGGCCAAGTGGGGACGCCCCACCCCTTCTCGCCCATCGCCTTCGTCCAGGCGGCTTCGTCCGGCGTGGGATCGTGCGGGCCTTCGACGGCGGACATGCCGCCATCCTTATGCGCCAGGGCCTTGGGGAAATGCGCGGCCAGCCAATCGCGTGCTTCCTGCCGGAAGGCGTCGAGCGGATCGGTGGGGGCGTCGGCGGTGAGGGCAGTCGCCATCATGTCTCTCCTGATCCCGAATCTGAAGATCGGGTATGCTGTGGATAGCCATGCCATGAATGATCGGGCGTGCAAAGCCCCGCATTGGCTTGGTGCGCGGCTTGCGGCACAAGAGCGCCGACAAATGTGGGGAGTGGGGCATGCGGTTCGAGCATAAGGCGGTGCCGATCGCGCTGGCGGCGGTCCTGATCGACACGATCGGCTTCGGCATCGTCGCGCCTGTCTTCCCCGCGCTTCTGCGCAGCCTGGGCGAGACGGACATCGAACAGGCGACGCGGATCGCCGGGTGGATGCTCGTCGTCTATGCCGGCGCACAATTCTTTGCGGGGCCGGTGCTCGGCAATCTGTCCGATCGGTTCGGGCGGCGGCCGGTGCTGATCGCATCAATGGTGAGTTTCGGGCTGGATTATGCGGTGATGGCGATCGCGCCGAGCGTCGGCTGGCTGTTCGCCGGACGCGCGATCGCCGGGATCGCTGGCGCGGTCTATGGCCCTGCCGGATCGGTGATCGCCGACGTGACGCCGCCCGAAAAACGCGGAGGGACCTTTGCGCTGATCGGCGCGGCGTTCGGCCTGGGCTTCATCATCGGACCGGCGCTGGGCGGGCTGTTCTCGCTATGGGGACCAAGGGCGCCGTTCGTCGCGGCGGCGCTGCTGGCGCTGCTCAATGCGGTCGTGATGCTGGTGGCGATGCCGGAGACGCTGGCCCCTGAGAACCGGCGGCCGTTCCGCCTGCGCGACGCGCATGTCATCGGGGCGTTCCGGCCGCTGTTCCACGCTGGCAATGCCGCGCCGCTGCTGATCGCGATGTTCCTGTGGCAATTGGCGCACATGGTCTATCCGGCGACCTGGAGCTTCTGGGCCACCGCGCAGCTCGGCTGGGACGCCAAGGCGATCGGCTGGAGCCTCGCCTTCGTCGGCGTGGTGGCGACGATCGTCCAGGGTGGACTGACCGGGCCGGCCATCGCGCGGCTGGGGGAGCGGCGGGCGCTGCTGATCGGACTGACCGCGGCCGGCCTGTCGTTCCTGGCGTTCGGCGGCGTGACCCAGGGGTGGCAGGTCTATGCGCTGTTCGCCGTCAGCGCCTTCGATGGATTCGCCATGCCGGCGATGCAGGCCATGGTCTCGCGCATGGTCGACGCATCGCGGCAGGGCCAGTTGCAGGGCGGACTGGGTGCGATGGGTAGCGTGTCGGCGATCGTCGCGCCGCTGCTGCTGACGCAGGTGCTCGCGTGGGGCCTCGCCCACGGGTTTCCCGGCGCATCCTTCGTCATCGCCGGCGTGCTGGCGCTGGCGGCGGGCGCCATCGTGATGACGCGGGTGCGAGCGGCCGGGTGATGATGCCAGACGATTTCGAACATTGCGTATGGCGTCGGCGCGGACCTTGCCCTAGCCTTCGCCGATGAGCCCGACCACCCACCCCGCCCTCGTTCCTCTACGCGACGTCATCGCCGGTTTGCAGGCCGACGCGGGCGGCTGGACGGGCGTCGTGCCGGACAGCTGGTTGCAGGGCCGCACGGCGTATGGCGGCCTGTCGTCGGCGCTCGCCTTGCATGCTGCCATGGCGTCGGACAGCGATCTGCCCCCGCTGCGCTCGGCGCTGGTCGCATTCATCGGCCCGCTGAGCGGCGCCATCACGATCCGCGCCGAGCGGCTGCGACGCGGACGCAACGCCGCCTTCGTCCAGGCGGACGTGACGAGCGAGGCGGGCCTGGGCTTGCGTGCGACCTTCGTCTTCATGGGGCCGGTGCCGTCGCGGCTCGATCAGCGCGCGCCGGCCGGCCCGGCGGTATCGCCGCCCGGACCCGACGACCGGATCCTGCGCGGCCATCCCGCCGTGCCCTTCACCGGCAATTTCGAGTTGGTCGATGCGCCCGGCACCGGCCCTGCGGAGTGGCTGCGCTGGGTCCGGCTGAAGGATCGCGAGGGGCTGCACCCGATGGTCGAGCTGATGGCGGTCGCCGATTGCCTGCCGCCCGCCGCGATGAAGCTGCTCGGCGGGCCGGCACCGGTCAGCTCGATGACGTGGCAGCTGAACCTGCTCGCCGATACGCCGGTGACGCAGGATGGCTGGTGGCTGCTGCAGGCGGTCGCAGGCCATGCGCGCGACGGCAGTTCCAGCCAGCGCATGGGGATCTGGTCCGCCGACGGCACGGCGATCGCGGATCAGATGCAGAGCGTGGCGGTCTTCGCCTGATCGCCCTCTGCGGCGATGGAGCAATTCTGCCCTGCACCCGGTAGGTTTCCACTATTGATACTAAACCTGCCGCATCCCAGCGTTCGACGCAGGTGACGCCCCTTGTCTTAAGCGCCGGTTATCTGACGGAAAGGTGAACTATTGTTCACGGGACAGGACTCGGCGGCTCCCCTATATTGCAGCTCTTCGATGTGGAGAATGCACGATGCGTAAGCTTGCCTTTATCGCCATTCCGCTGATGATGGCCTCTGCCCAGCCCGCTCTGGCCAAGGGGTGCCTGCGCGGTGCCGCCGCCGGCGCGGCGGCCGGTCATTTCGTCGGCAAGGGTCACGCCATGCTCGGCGCCGCGGCGGGCTGTGCCGCCATGCACCACCATTATGCCAAGCAGGCCCGCGCGCAAAAGGCGCAGGCCAAGGCGGCGGCGCAGCACTGAGCCGCTGCGACAGTTTGCGACACAAATCCGCGCGGCCGACATGACCGCGCGACAGAGCTGATCGACAAGGCGCATCGTCGGGCGGGGGTTGGCCCCGCCCCCTGGAGACCAGGACGATGCGTACAGCTCTGATTACGATGATGGCGGCGGGCGGCCTGCTGGCAACGGCTGCGACGGCGCAGACCGCGCCACAGGCCCCCGCTCCTGCCCCCAATGGCGCCGCGCGTCCGCATGGCGGCATGATGCGCGCCGATGCCAATGGCGACGGCACCCTCACGCGGGCTGAAGTGATCGCGCAGGCGCAGGCGCGCTTCGACGCGATGGATACCAATCATGACGGCACCGTCACGCCGGAGGAACGCTCCGCGGCGCGCGCTGCGATGTGGGCCAAGCGCGGTGGCGGCACCGGCGACGCTCCGGCGATGAACCGCGGTGGCAACGGCGGTGGTCGCACCCTGACCCGCGCCGACGCCACGGCCCGCGCAGGTGCGCGCTTCGACCGGATGGACACGAACCACGACGGTAAGCTCGACGCGACCGAAATGGCGGCGGCCCGCTCCGCGATGCATCACGGTCGCCGTGGCGGCGCTGCGCCCGACGCGAGCCAGCCCGCCGGCACGCCCGACGCGCAATAAGCGTATTCTGACGGCAAGCGCCGGGCGGTCCCGATCGGACCGTCCGGCTTTGCAGGAGACGATTCGCGTGGCAGAGCTGGAGCTTATGGGAGACATGCAGCACCTGCTGCTCGTCGATGACGAGCGTTCGATCCGCGAGCCGCTGGCGCAGTATCTTACCAAGCAGGGCTTTCGCGTGACCCAGGCCGCCGATGCGGAAAGTGCGCGGATGCGGCTGGCGGCCTATGCGATCGATCTGGTCATTCTCGACGTGATGATGCCGGGCGAGGACGGCCTGTCGCTGTGCCGGCATATCGCCGCGACCAGCGACACACCCGTCATCCTGCTGACCGCCAAGGCAGAAGAGACCGACCGTATCGTCGGGCTGGAAATGGGCGCGGACGATTATGTCACCAAGCCCTTCTCGCCCCGCGAGCTCGCGACGCGCGTGAAGGTGGTGCTGCGCCGGCTGACCGCTGGCGGCGCGCGGCAGCATGCCCCCGAGAGCGGCTCCTATGCATTTGCGGGCTGGGTGCTGAAGACGGGCGAGCGTTCGCTGGTCGATCGCGAGGGCGTCAGCGTGCCGCTGTCGACCGGGGAGTATAATCTACTGTTGGCGCTGGTAACGCGGCCGCGGCAGGTGCTGACGCGCGACCAGCTGCTCGACCTGACGCAGGGCCGTGAGGCCGCGGCATTCGATCGCGCCATCGACAATCAGGTCAGCCGCCTGCGCCGCAAGATCGAAGCGGACGCCAAGACTCCCGATATCATCAAGACCGTCTGGGGCGGTGGCTATACGCTGGCCGCGGAAGTGACGCGGCTGTGACGCAGCCCGCCGCGGCGCCGGCACCGCGCGCCAAACGGCGGCTGTGGCCGCGCAGTCTTGCCGGGCAGATGGCCGTGCTGATCGCGCTGGCGCTGTTCGTGGCACAGGCCGTCAATTTCGGGCTGGCGCTGCGCGACCGCGCGCAATTCCGGCTCGCGCAGGCGGCACGGCCGGTCGCGATCCGCATCGCCGATGCGGTCGAACGCGAGGCGCAAGGCCTGCGACCGATCCTGCGCGACCGGGGCCGTGTGCGGCGGGCCGACAGTGACGCGATCCCGGCCGACCTGCCGCGCCTGCCCGCCTTTGCCGACGAGTTGCGCGACCAGCTGCGCGAACAGGGCATGGAGGTCGGGCGGATTGATACAGGCGTGCGTCCCTGGGCCGGAATCGACGATGCATGGCAGGCGCGCAATCCGATGCGGCCGGGCCGCTATCGCCGCCACGTCGAGCGGCCCGAGGCTGCGCTTCTGGTCGCGATCGAGCAGCCGGGCCACGGCTGGCTGGCGTTGACGGTCGCCTGGGGTGACAATGGCGGCATCCGGCTGTTCTGGCGTTTGTTCGCGCAGACGTTGATCCTGTACGCGGTCGTCCTGCTTCCGGTGCTGTGGATCGCGCGGCGTATCTCGCGGCCGTTGCGCGCGCTGACCGCCGCAGCCGAGCGGTTCGGGCGCAGTGGCGAAGGCGTGGTGCCGGTGCCCGTGCGCGGGCCGGCCGACATCACCGGCCTGGTCCAGTCGTTCAACCAATTGCAGACGCGCGTCACCGCGATGCTCGACGAAAAGGACCGGATGCTGGGCGCGATCGGTCACGATCTTCGCACCCCCCTCGCCGCGCTGCGCGTCCGGGTCGAATCGGTCGACGACGACACCGATCGCGCCCGGATGAGCGACACGATCGCCGAAATGAACCGGACACTCGACGATATCCTGTCGCTGGCACGCATGGGCCGGCCCAGCGAACCCGTCACCGAGGTCGATCTTGCCGCATTGGTCGATGCGGTGGTCGAGGATTTTCGCGATCTGGGTCAGGACGTATCGTTCGACGAGGCCGAGCGGCTGCGCATGCGGCTGCGCCCGTCGCTGATCCGCCGCGCGATCCGCAACCTCATCGAAAACGCCGTGAAATATGGTGGCGGTGCCGAGGTACGGCTGATCGCCGAGCCGCAGCGCGTCGCGATCGAGGTGGGCGACCGTGGGCCGGGCATCCCGGAGTCGCGGCTGGGCGATGTCTTCGCGCCCTTCACGCGCCTGGAAAGCTCGCGCAACCGCGATACCGGCGGCATCGGGCTGGGCCTCGCGCTCGCCCAGACGATCGTGCGAGAAGCCGGCGGCGAGATACGGCTTACGAACCGCGCGGGCGGCGGCCTGTGCGCGACGATCGAGCTGCCGCGCTGATCCGCCGTCAGACCTGCGGCACGGCGGTCGCCCAATTCCCCATGTCGGAATAGAGGTAATCGCTTTCGAATTCGGCGACAGCGGCAAGGCCGGTCAGGTCGAGAATTTCGACGTGACCGTTGCGGAAGACCAGCAGGTTCCTCTCGCGCAGATCGCGCAACACGCGATTGACGTGGACGCCGGTCAGGCCGCACGCCTCCGCCAGATCGGGCTGGGTCAACGGCAGCTCGAACCGCCCGGCCTGTGCCAGCCCCACCATGGTCAGGCGGGCGTTCAGTTCGCAGAAGAAGTGCGCCAGCCGCCCGTCGGCTCCCAGTCGCCCAAGCCGGAAAATCCATTCCCGGTGCATCGCCGCATCGAGCAGCGTCGAGAACCATAGGACCCGCGTGAGGTGCGGATGCCGGTCGGTGATCGCCGTCAGCGTCTGGTGATCGTACAGTGCCACCTTTACCGGCCCCAGTGTGCCGATATCGTGATCGAGCCGCCCCGTCGGGAAGCCATGCAGATCGACGAAGTCACCGGGCACGTGAACCGACACCAGCTGCCGATACCCTTCGCGATCGTCCATGTAGCGGGTGATATAGCCGTCGACGAGCAACATGCTTTGTTCGAGCCGCTCACCCCGGCGCACCAGATGCTGGCGCGCGGGGAAATCCTTCACCGTCTGGACGGCATCTTCCAGGATGCGATGCTCCTCGATCGAAAGGCGCTCTCGCCCCCGCCCCATCAGGAAGCGGCCGGTGAGGGGAAAGCGCCCGAGCGCGTCAGATCGGGGCAAGGCGCGGACAGCATCATCGATCATGACCCTGTCAAACACGGATCGGGGGCGTAACGTTCCCAGATCGACCGCAGCTGTTTTCGGAACACTTGCCCCCTCCCCCCGTTTCGATGCGAAGGCGGAACAGTTGATCCGCGATGC
>JABASF010003394.1:0-10446 GCA_019776145.1 Harlomillsia oculata
TTTCGTATAGTCTATAGCACTTTTCATATTTATGTGTTTGTGTGTGACATCGTGACATGGATGGTTAAGGTCTTATTTTCTTTGATTGTCTTGTGAAATGACGAAATACATAGTCAAATAGTCAGGCATCGCATGATCTTTCGGGAATTAATTTATATACTAATTACTAACTTTGTGGTTTCGTTTATGTAGCATATTTTGGTACACGTTCAATGTTCTTTAATGTAATTGAATAGTGTAAAGTCAAGTTGTATTTTTTAATTTGGCAATGCAGTTTGTGAGCTCAGCATTTTGGTCAATTTACGTTATGGATCGTGAACTCGTGTTTCCTGCTATTATAGACCGAATATTCCCAACGTGGTTGAACCACGCTCTCCATACAGCACCAATTGTTTTTGTGACCTTTGAAACAATGACGGTACCTCGTATTTACCCAAAAACTGTCGTTGGGGCTTCAATACTATTAGGCGGAATAGTGTGGTATATGTCATGGTACATTTATCATTTCGAATTTTTGTTTTAGTTTCATTTTGACATGATTGTACAAGTAGGAATCCCAATTAAAATGTGCCGGAACGTGATTCTGTTTAGGCTTGTGTGGGTTTACTACTACAGTGGTGTTTGGGCATATCCAGTGCTGGAAATCTTGAACAACATGCAACGAGGAGTTTTCATGGGCTCTTCTGCCCTGTTGATATTGGCGTTCTACTTCTTTGGCGAATCCCTCAACAAATGGCAGATGGGGTACTGAAAATAGCACTTAGTACATTTCGTAGTTATTAAATGGTGAGTCTAATGTTTGTTTGTCCATATTCCAGGATCAGAAACTAAAGCTGGACCAGGAAAAGGAACCAAAGCTGGTGCAAAAGCAAAGCGTAAAACAAAGTAGACAAATACGCTTCGTTACATTCATGCCGAATTCCGAATGCTGTAACTTTTTCTGTTTTGTGAATCATTCCAACTTTTTGTGAATCACTGCACAAGTGATATGAAATGAAATGGATGTGTGTTGATAACGTGTCGTGTTTTCGCAACGATATTGTGAATTTCGCCCATTGTATGCACTATATTTAGAAAGCTAGTCTCTTTTAAAACGGCGATTGGAATTTACTGTGTTTTGTGTAAATGAATGATAGAAGTAGAAACTACAACGTAGAAATGTAAACAACCTGGGGGTTCAGTTTGTGATTCTATTTCTTTTAGTGTTGTCCAATTGATTCGTTGTAAGTTGTAACTTTAAGATATAAAATATGCCTAATGCTCAATCCGGGTTTTGAGCTCCAATTGTAACTTGCAATTAAGCCCTATGTCACTTTTAGTACTGTGCCAGGCACTTCACGTAGATGTTGTTGCGTTGATATTGATGATTTCTACAACGGTATAGCAATATCACCTATACTTAGTCAGTTTACAAATTCATTTTAGTTTACTTTGCGTATACTTACTAACTTACTATGAACTATAAAACAAAAGAGCTATAAGATATTTGCCAAAGTATGTTTCCGCAAAATGTTATTGATTTCATAAATGGGACAAGGAAACTTAATTTCAGAGATACTACAAAAGCATTCAGATTTTATTGTTACATTGTCAGACTTCGTTATTTATATTGCGTAAATCTGTGATTGTCAACATTCCTTTTGACTTTTGAGATTATCATTTTAATTCATGTCACTCATTAATAAAAACAGTAGTAGCCAAGATAATAAAAGTAAAAATAAACACACGTAAAAACAAAAGTTGTAGACATCAGTCTTATATAATCATAATCATGCAGCACTTGCAAGCACTACAAATCTGAAATTAAATGCATTGTCGTAGGAGATGATATTGTATAGTTATTGCTTTCATCATAATACAGAACAATGATTTACAGTAACTAATACAAATACGTACTCGCAACTAAATATAATACAGAAATAGTAACATGTTGCAGCAGTCTTAGAATATAATATAATACATAGAAAAAAAAGAAATAATACGAACCGAACACGGAATAAAATAATACTAACATGTACGATGTACTACAGAAGAACTACGGACATTTAACGTTAAATGACACGTACTATCATGGCACATTATATTAAAAGTAGCTATCCTAATGATTTTTTAAGGCATCAATAATTTCAAAACTGGATCATCTGCTGGTAAAAGTACAGGCTTCTCCTCCTTAGATTTTTCACTTTTCCCAGCTTCTTTGTTCTTCTTCTTCGTTGCAGATTTCTTTGTTTGAGTACCAATTTCGTGAAGGTTCACAAGGCTGGACTGTGTCGCCTTGTCACATGTGAGATTGTTGCTGAGATTACACTGCTTCAAAGGTTTGTCTTGAGCAAAAAGTCCCTCCGTACTAGTTTGGACAGCGAACTCCTTTGTGGATCGCTTCGGCGTATGCAAATTATTAGGTCGTTTATTGATGAGTCTCTTGTCAATCAGAGCAGTAATGGCTGGCAAAATTTGAGATCCTGGATTACTGTCTCCGTCAATAGAAGATGAGCTGCCACCGTGGCCACGACGCCATCCCCAGGTTCTGTTACTACGACTGCGACGGGCCATTCGGAACCAATCACGACGTCTTCCCCTGGTTTCCAAATTATTATTAATGTAAAAATCACGCATAAATTACGTTAATATTACATAAACAAATAGTTCACATACTTCTTATACTCCGACCGATCATAAACTGGACCAGATCCTTGCAAATGTCGCACCGCTGCTTCGGACATGGAAGATTCACAAGAAGGTCTTCGAGAATCTCCAGCATCAGACATATACGACACAGAGTTTGAAGAATGGGGAGGAACGATTGCTCCTCGTCGAGATATCAAATGTGGAAGTGCTGCAGCCCATTCGTTGCTAATTTCTTCATGAGCATTTGTGTTCGAGTTCAATTGTTGAGAATCTTCATTCATGTTATGACAAAGGTGTGTAGGATCAAGCATTCGATTGATGCGCACAGGATCCGAACGAGAACTAGTCAAGCTAAGACTGAGATGACCTTTAATTGGCAATTCGTGTCTCTGGGCAAAAGCTTTTGAGATCAATTTGTGTTTTTGCACTGGTGGTGCTTGCTGGTAATCCGAACGACTTGAGCACCTACTAATTTAAAAGTAAAAATCTTAAATTCATAGAACTATTATATTTCTATATGACCATTGTTATCATTCAACCGTGACACACTTACTTTCTAAAGCATCGTTTCCAGATTCGAATGGATGCCGAAGTCCAAGCCCAAGACGAAATCAAAAGTCCGCCCATAAAGAAAGTCAATATATTCGCCTTGATAATAGTGAGACTGGGTTTTTCCAAAATTCCGCATTCTGCAACGACTGTCAGATTCATTTTGCATCTAAGAGGATAAAAAAAGCAATGTTACATTCATCCCACAAAACATTGAGTACCGATATTATGAACATTAAACTTACAGTAAATCCTCTCTGAATGAAGTCTCCCAAGAAGGTCTGTACTGCATTTCGGCAACTTGAAGTGACAAAGTAGTGACTACAATTGCCATTGCAAACAACGTGAAGACTACGACTCGTAGTGCATTTGATTTAATTTCTGCTCTTCCTCGAGCTGATATGAAATCCGACGACGACAAAGAAACATTCAAGAGGCGCCAAGCTCCCATACCGAGGAACACTATGATAAGAGTACAGCTAATGCCAACAGGAACCAAAACGAACACAATTCTGGCCGTGTAATCATAGTATCCAACATAGCAAATTCCAGACATGCTATTTGCATCAACCTTTCAGCAAACACAAAAAATTAGTTAAAATCATTGAATAATAATTAAATTCTGGAATTTGGAATCATATAAAATATTGGTTACCAGTCCAAGTACAACCGTCAGGAAAGTGAGAACTCCCGGTACAATTAACGCAAACAACCAAAAGTAGGTCCGTTTCTTATGAATCTGATCCGTAATACGACCTGTTTTTAAAGAATCAGTTTTTTCAGAACAGTACATACAATAATAATGGATGAATAACGTAAGAAAGTTAAAACCTACCAACAGCATTGCACGTTAAATACCACACGTAACCAAACACAACAAGCCATGCTAGAGCCATATTCGTTCCAGTGTAAATCAAAAGGAATACGATTGTGCAGAACTGACTCTCATTTTTTCTACGTAAAATATAACATTTTATAAGCCCACATACATTTTTGTAAACTAAAATTCACGATAAAAACGGTCAAAAATACTTACGACGGTCCTCCATGTCTCACGGTTCCATCCTTGCGACAGATAATGTCCTCAATGGTATTCGGAAGAATCTGAACTGCCCATCCACAAGTTGCAATGAAATAGCAAATGTTGACATAAAATATGATTACCGATGGATATATTCTTGAAGATTTCCAATCCAATACGTAAGTAACCTATTCATCATGAAAAGAAATGTCTCATACTGTTTAGGTATACGTTTAGAGCATCATCAATATCAACTTATGAAACAATAACAAAACGTCAGTCATTCACTCACCACAACAAATGCCGTCGAAGCCATTGTCATCAATGAAAACCATTTTATCAGAGAATAAGTCGATTCGTGTTCGTCATCGGTAAAAATGGGATCATGACATTTGAACGAGCAACCCTCAAAGCCTTCGACATTGTGCAACGAAGTATTCACCTCTACCATTGGTTCCATGCATTTCCCAGCACTGAATTTTAGTTCTCGAATCTCATTGTTCTATTTCAAAAAAAGTTACGAAATGTATTGTAACTTACATCAAAAAATACATGCTATTATTGAAAATGACACGTAAAACTTGGGTTCAACCTTGCAGTTTGAAGGATACTGTGAATCATCACATTTGAGAAAATCCGGCCAATCTTTCGTTGCTTGCTCAATCACCCGACATGGATTGCGTGTAACTTTGCACAGTTCCTGTGAACAATACATTACGCATCGTTATCTTTTTAAAACAGCCCATTACATAAAACTGTATTAGCATTTCCAATTATCAGTTTAGTCAAACCTGAGAAGGAAGATCCACGAAACCATCCACGCATTTCGGCATATAAATTGAACAAAGCAAAGGTTGAATGACAGCCCAACATTTTGGAGCATTTCGTAACCCTTCCCATCTTGACATTTCATTCTAACAAAAAATTAAACATAAAATTCAACTACGGGTCAAAATGAGTCAAAATGTAATATATGTTGACAGGATTTTGTAACATTAACACAAACCTGAAGTTGATGTTGAGTAAAATTCTCATTCACAAGTTCATTAGTTGTCGTCACATAAGGCAATTTGGCTCCGAAACATGTCGTAAACTGAAGCTTTTGGCACGGTTTTTTAGTAGCTCGTCGACAAGGGTCGCCTTGTTCCGGTTCGAATGCATTGTGAACTATCTTTTCAGTTGGTACAGTGCCGGATACAACGACAATCCCAACGGTCACTAATATCGCCACTAACGTTGTCGACTTCATATTTAATCACACGCAAAAACGGCAGATTTGCTAAAATTAACCTACAACTAAACTGATCCTCTAAACCTAAAACATAATAGATTGTCGAAACGTCGCTGCAAAAACACTAAAATCAAATACGTCAGATCAACAGGTTGCCTTTGTCTCATACAATAAAACGAACGACAGACACATTTCTATAAACTAATCTAAAATCTAATCTCCCGATTCTCAAAACTGAGTTCAGTGCATTGTGAACAACGTAAATGAAGAAGTAACTGAATTAAAATGAAAATAAATCACAAAATAAAATTAAGGATCGTCCACAAATTCCACAATCTAGAGAACGACGGGACTACTACGAAACAAAAAATAAACAAAAAGGGGCCTTGAAACTTGCCGGCGCTGGAATGAGTCCTTGTTCAGATAAACATAGTCTCTGGTTCAGATATGATGTGGATTTTACGGACGCTATCATTTAATGATTCTACCATTTCACGATTTGAAGAAGTCTAGTATTAAAAAGCGCATAATTTACTATAAACAAGGCAAGGCAACAAAAATATCGAAAGTCGAAATTATCAAGAATCCTAAAAACAAATGCACCGAATGCCACTCATGAAGGCAATAAAACAAGTCATTTATCAATCTATTGACTAATCTATTCTTGCATTAATAATGAACAATATAAATGGCAAAACCAAAAAAAATCAGTCTTTTTTTCGAATTCTTTTAAAAAACTTCAGTGCTCGTTTGGCATACCGAGTCAGTGCGCATTGTGAATTAACTCGTTGCTCCTCTCTTTCAATGCGTTGCGTTCAATGGAATGAATGTTCAATATGCTAAAGGACGTTCCTGCATTTTGTAATTTGTAGCGCTCGACCAACAAACCGAAATGAAAGAGCCAAATCAAAAAATGAACTGAATTTTGTTGTTCGCACTTGGTTCGCACTAATAATTTTTTTTAGCTTTTCGAACCCTTAAATGAAAACGGAAACTGAGTAGTGTAATGTAATAAGTTAAGTGGATCAATGTAAGTACCAAAGCTTTTTTTGACTCGGGAAAATGGAGCTAACAAGTTGCACACTTTGGTATTTATTTTATTGGATTAATCAATCAATCGCCAAGTGTAAAGTGTGTTGTTCAAAACGGTTTTTGGCATTATAATTGCTAGCTTGTGTGTTAACAGCTGAACTGTACTTTTCAAATTGGAAATTGGAAGCGTTGTTTTAGAAGTATTTAAAAATGCCCCGAGGACGTGGACGAGGACGAGGAGGATTCGCAGGACCCAGTTCTAAAAATACTAATTCTGAAGGACAAGAACAGAAGAAAAAGTACAAAATAGTGATTAAGTTACCTGATGATGAAAGAGATAACGATGAGGTTGAATGTAACAAATGCAGTTTTAAATCTACTTATCGAGAATTTCGATCTCATAATGTTGAATGTCATTTCAACCTTGCTAAAACTACAGATGACGATTCGGTTAGTTTTTTCAACAATTTTTCAACAATATTTGTCAATTATTTTTATACGAAAAATATTATTAGTATAATAGTGTCCGTCTTTGGTTGATCTCAGGTTCAAGATCATAACTGGACTACTAGAAGGGTTTTGGAAATGGGGAAACTGGCAAATCTGAAAAAATTCATTTGTCCTACCTTGGGTTGCGATTCAAGCTACAAAAGTGGTTTGGGGCTGGCATTTCATGTGGAAACTTGTGGGAAATCGAAAGAGGTTTGACCTTGGATATTACATTGGTTTACCTAATGGCATAAAATTATACATGTTGGTTGTGTTAAATATCTGGTATGATATTTCTATTTACAGGAAATAGAATCTGCTCTAACAGAATGCGAAATATGCCAGCGGAAATTCACTACTGCGAATTACTTTACCCACAAACGGACTCATCAAACACCAACAGTAGCAGACTCAATAAGTACACCTAGTGAAAGAGGAAAAAGGACTGCTGCATTACGGTTAAATTATGGCGTTAAAATCATTGTTTATTTGATAGGAAAGGAAAGCTGTATCAATACACAATGTCAATTGGATTTTTTCTTATTCTGTAGGGCTCTTGAAGCTTTTCATGATCAGGACCCCGATGACGACAGTCGTAGTCCGAACAAACGGAGAAATGTCGATGGGGAAGTACGATGGCTATTCAAGTCCAGAGAAAAGAATGGGAATAGAACAAGTCGACAAATTGGAAGTGACATCGCAAGCCATAGATTTTTTGGAGAGTGTGGATTCTGTATGGGGCACCCGAACAAGAACCGTTGTAGATCCATTTGTGAATATTAGAAGAAATCGATTGATACCGTGCTCCAAACAGGAAGCTGAGATCTATCTACCACAAATGAAACAGTCTGTGGAGCATACTGTTACTTACACAGAGTTAATTAACGGATCAAGAATCCCTGTAGAAGTTACAACGGATTATAAACGACTTCCCCGATTTCAATGTGATATGCAGGCAGACAATTTGATTTTACACGCTGGTGGTCCTGTCGTATCTCTCGCATGGCATCCAAGTGGAAAGTTACTTGCAGTGGCAACCCTCAATGATATTCAAGATCGTAAAAACTTGTTAGTTTCTAGTACCGAAAAATATGGTGTCCAGATTTATCGGTGTTACATTGATAGTGATGGTCTCGTAAACTTAATGTCTTTGAAAATTGTACTTGGCTTGAATCATGGTTGTATTAATCACTTAATGTGGAGTAACTTTTCTCACGGTGACGACGACTTATGCATTGATAGTATAAGCGCTAAAGAACCTGACAAGAAAGTAGGTTATCTTGCTTGTAGCATGGGTGATTCCACGTGCCAAATAATAGTAGTTACAGCAAAATTATTAAATGAAACCCCGAACTACAGTACTAATCGAACTAAGTAAGTGCTCTATCATTAATGCTGTACTATATAAAATTGCCCCTTTTTTGTTTTTATCAATGTTTGAATCTTTCATTATTGCAGGATTGCAGTATACAGATCACATCCTGAAATGAGTCTCACTGTGAATTCCGGCCAAATGGCTACTGGACAGTGTGTTACCTTTGATTTGGATGACAATAACAGGTAAAATGTAACAATGTAGTTGGGTCATTGTAATCCGTTTTATAGATTTTGTTAATAAGATGACTGTTTCAATTTCAAAGGTTTGTCGTAGCTGGTTATGCAAACGGAGTGATAGCTTTGTTCAATCTTACACCCAAATCCAAACTTTTAGTAAGCAAGAATAGAATCCAAGATGGTATCAATGTAACAACGCTGAATCCTGTTTGGATATTTCGAGGGCACACTCTTTGCGTCACTAGTCTTCACTTCGATCCGATTTGGCCCCGATATTTTTCATCAGGATCTCAGGATGGCCGTGTGGTATTCTGGGATTCTGACTTAAGACTTGAAATTGAATCGAAATCTCCCGGAAATATAATTGATACCTGTTGGATTCGGGGTTGGATTCATTTAGCGGTGTCCGTTGATGTCGGCCAAGCGTACGTTGTTATCAAACTTCCATAATGCTATCCCATATCGATGAATTTTTTCAAAACTGACTATTTTTCAACTTAATTAAACACAGGAGGCAAGGTACCAAGCAAAATTACGTTCGATTTTACCCCGTAGGAAGTTCCAAGGGGCAGCCAAATTGTGCCGAAAATTTTAACATCACGGTATGTATTAAAAATATTAAATCTAGTTTTGCAAATGAAGTTTTACGCAAATTACGCGCGTATTCAATTTTTTGTCTTGGCACAGTCACTAACGTTTCATGAAGGGCTAACTGTTCATGGAACGGAAGATGGAAAGATAACGTGTACATATTTTGATCAATTTTGGCGCGACTGTGATTACGATAGAAATAAACGAAAGAAAAATGTGGTAAGTAACTCAGTATAAGTAATAAAGTCGGAATTATTCGCGTTGACGTATAATAAAGTTTACATACTGTCATTTCATGATGTTTTCGACATGTCGCAGGTTAACTTGAGTTGTGTAATACTTGATGAATCCAGTTTTCCTGAACTAACAAATGAAAAGGAGGATGGAACTCTGATATTTGACCCAGTTGAGCCCCGAGTTAATATTAATTACGTGAAAGAAAGAGTAAGGCTAATATTTTACATGACGAATGATAATTTTATTTGTACGAGGATGAGAAATGAATGTACCATTCTGGATTGTCTTTTATTTATAACTTATGATGCTCCATATCAACTTCTAGTTACAAAGTCAACTATTGGAATTGCCTTCTTATGAAGCGATGGAGAATTTTGCAAGATTTCAATGTTATCAGAGAGTAAACAAGGTGTCTTGGGCTCCTAATGGTCAACACATTGCAGCCGCCTATCGAAATGGACTTATTTCAATAATGAATATGAATCATGATAAGATTTACGGATAAGATTAAATTTTAGAATTTGTCAACAACCGATTCTATTTTTAAAGTAATTTTGTACGCTACGCTACGTGTGAAAATATGGTATATAATATATAATCCCAAATATGGTATAGTATAGCCAATGAACTTTTATATTGAATAAACTGCTGACTAATTTATTAATCTTCTAGTGAAATGTTTGATTTTCCTTCGACTTTATTTGTAGCAATTTCATGGTATTTTTTGCTCGTATCGTTGCTTACATTCCGTCTAAACTTGATCCTTGCCTTCGTTTGTGGTCCATACAAAGGTATAAAATTCACTTTATAGCGCAGGTTTCTGCAAACATTAAAACCATAGGCCATTATTAGTATAATTTGAGGGTAAATCAGTTTCCTTTGAAAGATGGAAGCGGAACATTATACCGAGACCGATGAACACATTAAGTGGATGCGTACATTTGAGATTTGATGTGTACTAATAATGAACATTTTGCATTAATGCGGATGGAATTCTTGTTTAAGAGATTTTCTCGTCGAATTCGTCATTTTTTCTTTTTCTTCTTTGTGCTTGTGCTGTCGACAGAACTCGCCAATTCTGAATTACTTTCCTTGTCTTCTTTGTTTTTGGTTG